>JANQBS010000045.1:0-227711 GCA_033085395.1 Xanthoparmelia taractica | reverse complement strand
TAATAAATAATAAATAATAAATAATAAATAATAAATAATAAATAATAAATAATAAATAATAAATAATAAATAATAAAACTATTAAGAAAAGACTTAATTAAATATAATAGTATTTTATTACTTTACTTAACAATTCTTCTACTACTAATTAGTTAGGGCAATTAGCGTATTTTTTTATTATTATTATTACCCTAATACTATAGTTTATAGAGTAGAATTTAAACTTATATAGCTAGCTAGATATCTATATAGGCTATATACTTTATTTCATAGCTGCTTCATTGCGCAATGGTGCCTTACACATATAGATCAGGATATGTGGATTTTGATTTTGGTGGTTCAAATAATAAAAACGGATTAGTCATTATCAAACATGGTAGCCAATCGCGAAAGACCCTAAAGTAACTCTCACAATCCAACCTTAGTCATCTCGCTTTAGACAGCTCAGGATGATCGTGGCTCGTGAATCCTTGTTGCCCTTCATCAAGTGGTGGGAGGAGCTGACTCGGTGACCCTCTAGGAGTATTATGTTCGACTCTAAGCTCGACCAGATTGTCAAAGGCGCTCCTCCGCCGGGCACTTCAGTCCCTACTGTCACCTCGAGGTCTTCTTCACCAGCCCCATCTGAAGTGACAGCTGAACCGGGGACCTTGACAGCAGCTCTTCCTTTAGCAGCTTCCGACACACTTGCGACGTTTCCATCTTCACCTCCACAAATATATCTTAATCTTCTTATCGTTGAGGCTTCACTGCGTTCTCAGTATCTAGCCCTGCGCGCTCGCAGGAGGCAAAACACATTCTTCTTGCTCCTCCTCTTCATCTGGATTACTGGCTTTTCGTATCTCTTGTTTCTGCATCCCCGCGAAGATGGAAGCGGAGTCGGTGGCTCTGTCTACTGGGTCGTCGAGAGGGGAGAGAAGGTTGCGTTGATGGGAGGGGTGGTCACTGGCATACTAATATGGGGCACGGGCCAGTGGGACCGTGGAGTGAGATGGCCACGGCGCTGGGTAGGCATTACAAACCGAGGCCTAAGAAGTATGAATGCAAAGGTCGTTGTTATTAAAGGACCATGGTGGAAGGAAATCATGGGTCATCTGTCCTTTCTTTTTCCGTATCCCTCTGTCTTCTCCGCTCAAGGGTCTTCCTATCATTACGTAGATCACCTCGCCGAAAAACATGGTTCCAGAGGCATCCGGCCCGTGTTCGAAGAGGAAGATGGTGTTGGACGAGAGGAGGATCTTTCACCTGGAGGTGATTACATCAAACTTCTACTGCTGCCTAAGCCTTTTTCACCGGATTTCCGTGTAAATTGGGAATTGTATCGCCTGGAATACTGGGAGAAAGAAAATGAAAGACGAGCACACTTACGACAGCTACTACGGAAGAGTGAAAGAGAGCTGGCACAAAGGCATGGAGGTTGGCTGTGGTGGGCAGGATGGCGAGGACGCACGATGGTGCAAAACACTAGTGGAAAGGGCGATATCGAGAAAAGCTCTCACAGGCATCAGCTCGAAAAGGAAGTGAAAAGACGCTCCGTCATGAGGTCGGACTCGCATTCACGAAATACATCTCGCAGCAGTACCCCGTCGAACGTTGAAGGGGAGGAGCGCCCTGTGCGGACACGGCGAGGTAGCGCTACTATGGTTGCCAGTGAACGGAGAAGAAAGGCAACCAGATCGTCTAACTCCATGGAAAGTAGCCAGCTCTCCAAGCTCACCCCAGTCAGCCCTCCTGTTGCAAATGTGGGTGACGGATAGTTTGCGGCTACTGAAGAATCTGACTACATACAAGCGATAGGGCTGAGTAGTGCCAAATTCCAACACTCCCTCTCAATACTTAGGCCTATCACGCACAGTAGACCGTATTCCCCCCCTTGATATTCGTATAGTCTCTTCACGTAGCTCCCTCCGATCACCTATATGGCCTAGAGCCTATTGCCTGACTCCCTCTGGCTCTCTGGCCTGGAGTCCATCTGCCCGTCGAGTACGGCTAAGACTTATGGGATCTCTCCTTCCGTAGCCGTCGTGGCTACTGTTTCTTCTAATTCATAGATTTCTTGGGTGTATTTCCAAAGCTTCTTCGAACGCAGTTCAGCTCGTATATCAACGAACCACGATTCGAAATTCTCCTCTGTCAGAGGCGGTATGCGTGTTGATCCACTGTCTTTCGTAGACATCTTTCTTCCTAATGGAACAAGTCAAGGAGTGCGCTGTGAGGCTTCCGTGACTCCCGCGGAGCCAATTGTCCATCGCTGTAGGACTTCCGTTGCCCAGCTCGACGTGGGGCTTCCGTACAACACTGTTACCCAGTGAGGGACCCGTCACAGTTACTGGGACTCGCGCAGTCCGGGCTCATAACCTGTTGCAAATGTGGGTGATGGATAGTTTGCGGCTACTGAAAAATCTGACTACATACAAGCGATAGGGCTGAGTAGTGCCAAATTCCAACACCTCCAGCTTAGGGCGCGTGTTTGCGTCAAGGCGTTGAGTTTAAATCTTCACTCGTCCCCTTGCGCTTCTTATAATTTCCACAGAGATGAGGAAGGAAAGCCTTGTCGCTGGCGATTGATATAGCCTTCTTGGCTCAAGGATTGCCTTGATTAGCGCGTTTCCCTGGCCGCTGTACTCGGCTTGGCACCGCAGTTCAACGCAAACACAGGGGACATCTTGTGTGATCACATGAGATGCTGAATGCTGAATTGCACAGACCATCTAGGCGAGGATGGTGAATCCTGTGTGTCGTCATCAGTCTTCGAGAGCTACACCTTTGAAGGGTAAACACGGAAAGGGCAAGGTACAAGGTACAGAAATCATAGTATGGGTGAATCGAGCTCGTCCAACTTTTTTGAAGAAACGGTAAATGTTCCAAGGAATTCGTTTTCCTTTTGAGCAACTCGACACCTATAGTATAGTACTACTAGTCGATGTTAACCATGCAGATTTATGCGCCTCCATACCAAGCTGTCTATAAGCCATGAGGGAAGGCTACGACCGGCAGCCATACTTCCCAGCGACCACACCATAGCTTCAGCCTTGTCTGCTCAATTCTCAGACCTGGCCGATCAAGCACCGTATACCTGAACAGATACCAGCCAAAATGTTTCCCGATGTGACTTATCAAAGCAAGAATAAGTGATTCTTGCAGTGATGCTGCAGTGAGCCAAACCTGGTCCTAACGCTTTGACTCGTTCAACACCGGCTGAGGTCCATCCCAACATTTAGAAGAAGAGTTTCTCGTTTTTATAAGCACTGACAGGCTACTCCACTTACCAGCAAGCGCTTTAGATCAGTAAATTAAGTTGTTTGCACTGGAGAAAGGCGAATCTGCTCTTCTATTTCTTTCTACCAGGCCTTCCATCGCAACTGAACCTGGTTGATGAACTATGTGAGGCCCCCTGAGTCAAGTGGATCCAGGTCCCGCTGCAGGCCCGATGCCAAATGACGGAAGGCTGTAATGAGGCCATCCTGCTGAGGCAGTTTGAGGCAGTTGTTCATCTTCATCACCGTCTATATGCACGCGGTCGCATCCTTCTTGTTGTCTGCATCCCTCCTAGTGTAATTGCAGGTCTTCATTTGCGCAACCAGTTCTGGTTAAACTGGGCCCAAAGGTATGTAACCATCGACTCCAAACGATACAGTTAGGTCTCGTAAGGATGACAACCCTATCTCTTCACCGAAGTTTCGAGCGAATATGACCGCAAAGGAAAGGGGAAAAAGGCACATAGGAAAATTTGCTGAGGGGCCAGGTCGAAGAAAATCCTATCACTGACCTTTTGAAGGATGTGCACCTTGCTTGGAGCCGCTGCTAGCCCGTGCTGGATCCATGAGGAGCTTTCGGTTGAACAGTTGCGTGCACTTTCTGCTGTTGCCGAACGATTTGCTCGAAAGAGGAGATCTTGAGGCTCTACCAGTCCGCATGGCCTGAGTTCGACTAGGAAGAATCCTAACACGTCTCTGCGACCTGCGAGTGGTCATGCTGATGGAAATAGTATTGCTCCGCACATATAGGGTCCAATGACGTGTACGAGTGTATGTAGGAGCTGAGAGGGCATGGTAGGAAGTTTGGGAGGGTGTCAGACGTGTTGAACAGTTACGTGCCAGAGAAAGCTGAGGAGTATGTGCGCAAATGGTGTCTTGCTGGATGTAATCAAAAGTGCTGAGGGGACGAGGTGGGATAGCTTGGGATGGCATGGGACGACGGGGAGCGGGAGGATGAGGAGATGGGAAGGAAGAGACCAAGAGGAGGATCAGGACGAGGACAGATGCTGCTGGCGGCGGAATGCTCGAATGCTAGGGTGCTACTGCAGGTAAAGATGGATCAGTCCTGTCTCAAGAGTGGCTGACTTGGAGAGCGTGCACACAGTATTGTGCTTGAAGCCTGCAACAAGACAGAGACATGGGCTGAGCAGCCATAGCTGCACGTCGGCAAGGCATCAGAAGTCTGTTGATCGATGATGTGGCATAGAAAAACAAGCATGTTGAATCTCAAAAGGCTATTGCTGATGGCATTGAGCGCTGTTCTGGAGGGTTGGAAGCTGGGATTGGGAAGATGAAGAAAGAAAAGGTTTGGACGTCTGCCAGGGTCATTGCTCGCCCTGACTCAAGACTACCAGAGAAGCCTATCTTCTCAGAGAAGTTCCCTCAAGACGACGATTTCATCAATCGGAAACATGTCTTTGCCCGAGACCGAGAGGCAAATGGATTCGTCTTGTTGCGTTTCTTTGTGTAAATAGGGGTGGAGTAGGGTGCGTGAATCCTCGGACATACAAGCCTACCCCCCTACCGATTCGGTGTAAGGACATCTCAGATAGCTATTGAATACGCTTACAGGTTCCATGAAAGCCAGCCTCAAAGTCATGTCTTCTGGGCATAATTAAACCATCTATGAGCAGGCCTACGTAGACATTGCGCGTGGACTGAAGCTTCCTGGTTACAAGGATACAAAAGCTGATCTTTACCCAATAGTCGCCGCAGGCTGGACGAATAGCTCAATGGCACGTGGCTTATAGTCCTAAATCATACCGACGATGCTAACGTGAATTGTTCTAAGGCAGGATTCCCAGTAATGCCTAATGGGAGGTCTTACCTACTTTTCATGGTGCACCTGTAGCGGGATTTTCAGGTAATCTACGCCAAACGAGCTGTGGAGTCCTCATCTCACCCATCACGGTTGTTTCGCCCTCAGGAGCTAATGTCGAGTATTGGTCATCGCCCTCTTTGGTAATCTTCACGAGTCGTCTTTGCGTATTGCCGAGCCAATTTGGGAAGCTGGAATTAGTCATATGATGCTGCAGGAAAGGTCCCTCTCCGCTCTCGTCCAGATAAAAGGGACCTGTATACGCCAGGTAGTTTTGGGCAGCCTCGGCGAGTTCCTCTTTGCTACCACTATTGAGATCATCACTTTTTCAATGTGTTTGGCCCGGGATCTGAAGTTGGGTAGACATGTATCCTGTGTGGGTGTACATTATTATGCCTGTAGCGTCTTTCCCGTAGGATAGACCTTTGAAGCAGGGACGTTTTCGGGAAAGGCCGAGTAATCGACAAGTTTCCATGCACCACCCAGCTTATGCCGTAACGATTACTTTTCCTTGCCTACCTTGGTCGAATCGTCGTGGTGGTCGAAAAGGCCCTTGCCATTCATGACACCCAGGTTGCCTTTATCGATATAGTTCTTGCGAACGTACTCAACAGGATATGCCGGGATGTTTTTTCGCTCCGCAATGCAATCGTCCTCGATTTTATACACCGTTTCGAGACCAACCTTATTCATCAAATAGCAGGGCACAGCTTGCGACTGGAAGGAGTACCGGAAAAGCTTATCGATATCCTCGGGTGTACCAACGTTATCAGCGAGGACCATCATCACCTCACGTTTCATCGCGGCCCAGATACGATTGTAAATCAAGCCGGTAGAATCTTTCTGAGCCACAGCCGGGTCGAGGCCAAGCTCACGGAGCTTCGGCACCAGAAACTCGACGATAGTAGGGTCGGTATGACCGCACGACATGATCTCCACGGGGGGTAGTTCAGGAGGCTGAAAATAGGGGTGTTGAGAACTCGTGTCCGACCAGCGTCGCTGACCTTCCCAATCAGATCTCCACTTTTGAAAGAGGAGGAGATGGTGGCGAGAACGGTCGATGGGGCACACCACGAATCTAGCTGTCCGAGAAGGTTGATTTTGATCTCGGCGATCTCTGGAGTACACTCGACGACCATTCAAGCATGTTGGACCGCTTTCTGTGTATCAGTCTCGATAGAGACCTGACCAGGTGCGCCTTTGACCGCTTTCGATCGAGCCGGCAATTGGTCTTGGATCCATCTCAAGGCGTTTCCCGCAGCTCCGCGTTTGGTATCCACCACCTGTACGCTCCCTCCCTTTGCAGCCCAAATCAACCCGAATCGGCGCCGAATCGGCGCCCAAGAGTGCAGCACCGACGACGGTGACATGCTGATTGAATAGATCTGTGGGAGGAGACCAAGCCATGGCATGTGCTTTTGGATTATGGAAAAGGGTTTTGCGGATTAGCGTGTTCTCCTTTCTGCGAAGCAATTCTAGCACATGTAAGGATACAACAATGGATCATCTGTGGAATTCGGGGAAAGACTGATCGAGTAGCGTGTGGCTCACTCCAGGTTTGTGAATGTCGTCGGAAGTCATGCGTATTCGCGTCCCGATCCGACATACCATCCGATCTACAACGGGGCTTACCTTTCGCGCTATCAATGTGCGAAGTCTGTTTATCTTTTTGTTCCCCCCAAAATAAAACACTCGTCAAGAGCTCCACAGGGTGATAATGCAGTCCAAACGAGTGGTATACGTACTTTATCAGGCCATTGAACCTTAAATACCCATCCTGCTAATCAACTTAGTCCCTCAGCATAATACATTGAGTAACCTAACTCCTCGCTAAAAGCACACCAGTTTGACGGGTATCATGTTTCATCTCTATCCTTTGTCTCCCACACATGCCGGTCGTCCAGAGTACAGTACGTATGCGAGCCTGCTGAAGTATCTCCTGGTCTCTGACTATTGCTTGTATCCCATTGCCGGGCCTCCTCAGAGTCTTCATGCATTTTACCTACATTGGCTGGCTCATCGTCGTCGTCACCGATGCCGAAGTCTGTGCCAGATGCTGGGTTGATTCTGCCCGGCTCAAAGCCTTCTCGCACCACTTCTCCTTCATCTTCATCCTCGTAAGTTCGACTAATCGAGGGTCAGACACCGTTCTTGTAAAGCCAAGCATAGACCTACACGTAATGTTTGGGCTCATCCTCGTTCCATGCAGAACCTCCTTCCTTCCTAGCTCTGACGCGCTCAGTCTGCTCAGCTTCCGTATCCTCAACGACGAGATCGACCAGCTGACTTCTTCCCGACCGAGAGGAGTGAGACGAGGAAGAGTCTTCTCGGAGCATTGCATCCAAGACCGGTGCTCGAGACCGCGTAGATTTGCCTTTAGCAAGATCTCTCTGAATGTTGCTGGCTCGTCGTTCCCGATTCGCCTTTGTTGGCTGCAGGAGGTTCCGATTGGTCGACGTGGTAATTAGGTCAGGGTCAGCGCCGAGCCACCTGTCGGCAGCTGGCACATGAGCAGTAATGACTGGGTACTACGCTCGCTTTAGTAGCTGTTGGTTGTGGTAAGAGGTAGAAAGACGGCCTACATTCCAATCTCCGAATTCTAAAGCTTTAGCGGTGGTGAAAAGCCTTTCGTCCTCTGCGTCAAGCTTCGCTTCATCAGCTTCATCGGATCCGGTATCTTCATGTAGGTCTCTTCCACGCTTAGAGGTGCTCATAGTCGCTGCTCGACTCGGTCCTGCGCTGCCACCAAGTAGGGGCGTTCTGCTGTTGATCTCTCCAGGTTTTGGGATCCAGTACTTGCCCTTGCCCCCTCTTTGATATCTCATTCCTTCCATCATTCGAGCCGCGCGTGACTCAGACTCCTCGTGTGCAAGAACATTGTCTCCACTGTCAAACACCCTATACTCGTATTGCCTGCCACCAAAAGTCTCTTTTGTGTCTTCAATCAGGTCTCGTACGCCAAAAGCGTCCCGCATTGCATATTTGACCGGCATACGGGCTGCGGAAATGGTGACATCCGCATAGTCATGCCAAGAAAAAGCATACCAGTGAGCAACGGCGAAAAGAGGCATCTCACAACAGATTAGAGCATCCTGTATAGCAGCTGCGAGATTGTCTGGTGTGTATCCAGGAACATTGCTGGGTATTGCTCCTGCGAATTGTAGTATTGACAAGAAGAATCCTTGCCAGTAAGAGGCGAAGATTATCAACTTGATGCAAAGAAATTTCGGGACAGGTCGAAACGGCTGCAGGTCGTCCGACATACAGACCCAGAACATGGCGAGTGAATACAAACTTAGGGTGACCGAAACGTTGTACAGTATGCCACTCCACAGATAGCCCGAAGTCAGGCCAATGTAGCCCTCTTGGTAGGTACCTGTAGCTTTCATGACTATTGTCGCCAAACCTAAGATAGGCTTTAGCCAGGCATACTGTAGAATGCCGCGTTTGATAGCCAAAAACGTATGCGGATCGGAAATGTCCACTTTCGCAAGACAATGTGTGAGAGGCCAGGGGTGATGAACAGGCTGCCTTCCATGCATCATGATTATGAGAGAGCGTTCGCCTCCAAGGAAGTTAATGAGCAGTTGGAAAAAGGTGTATATGGTGAAGGCCTAAGGCTATGATTAGTCGAGTGATCTTTTTTCTTGGATTTTGCCAGGCAATACCTCATATATATCCCGCAACGGATCCAGATAGAAAGCGGCATCCTGCGACATTATACTGGCCCACGACGATGCAGAGTATATTGGGACCCTGACACAGTAAGTTCCTAGCTACGTTGCAAAAGAGATCCACGTACATCAGCAAGATGCGAATAACGTATCGTTGCAACAAAGGTTTTCTGTAATTTTTTCTGCGACTCTCATCAACAATCCATAGGTCTGAGATGTGTGTCTATTACGTACGTTTGTAACCATACTGATCTGTGATCGAAGAATGTTAGCCATCCGAACCAGTCAGAGGAATGATACAACCGACTCCAATGGGTCTGGAGGTGTCATACAAAAAGGACAGCAATGAGGCAACTAGAGACGCGATTCCGCAAACAATGACTGTAGCCTTGGTAAGGTTCGAGCCTGTGCCGCCGCCGGAAGCTCCACCAGGCATTTCTGAAAAATTGAAGCTTGGGCGAGGGCTTAGTTAAGTGTATACAAAATAGACCGGCAGCAAAGAGTCAACAATTGTCACACCATGTCCACGAAAGTGACATTTGACGAAGCTTGGATGGTACTTGGAGAGCAAACTGGAAATCTAGGTAAACGTCACATGCCTTAAGTTAGCCATACGAGCTGCATGGATAGCCCCGGGAGCTTATCGGTAACCCGGGAGTCGGGGCAATAGCGAGGAACCTACAAGTACGAGTACCTCGTATACAACAAGTTCCTTCTTAAAGTAAACTTAGTCCATTGACCTTATGAGTTGATGGACACCGCACTTGACGACCTCAATCGGCAAAAATGAATTCGGCCGGATTTGGTCAACACGTCAAGGAGTATGGCCGGGCATACTATAGCCTCGCGATCGTTGAATCTCCATGAAGGTCAATTCAATGGGTACGTAGCACCGACGTCGATGAGGATCTGGAAAAACAGTTGATAGCCCGGCTAATTCGTTCAGGGTCTTCCTCCTATGGTATATCGTGTCCTCTACCTTGTGAGTACCGACGCCCAAGATTCGAGGAATTGGTATTTGACTTTCGCTGCAGAGCCATCGTGTTCCTGTTCTATTTCAATCGCCTCTTCGCCAGTCTTGTCTCGTACGGGATCAGAGCTTATACCTGGCACCGCTATCGTGCCTGGATTGATTTCCAGGCGCTTCAATTCTCCCTGCTAGCAGGCCGTTTATTCTTCAAAGGCTTGCGCTATCACGGTCAGAATGAGACTGTATTGATTCATGATGGCTATATCACATGGAGATATTGGCTACGCCATGTCCAGCAACTAGACTGCAAGAATTCGCACGGAGTCTCCAGGGCGTCTGCGCCCTCGGATGCTGACTCTAACACTGCGAATGGAGGAAGCACCACCGGAAGGACAGAGGAGAACGACGGATATGGGCATTCTCGGCGGCTGCCATGCAGAGTGCTTGTGAAGTGCCGAGGTGTAGAATGGTTTATCTACAATCGCAGTCCAGCTTACGATGCTGTTCTTCAAGGCATTAGGAGCCAACAAAATAATGACTATGCGACTGCAAGTCCTTCGGCTCACATGCCAGTGGAGACCAGCAAGCTTGATCCAACCCGCAAGTACCGCAGTAGCACCGACTTGTATTGTGAAGAGCAAGCGCCCTCCTTGACTGAACAAAATGGAGAGGAGGGCCGGCATAATGACACTATTGCTGATGCGAGTTCGACATCAGCATCTATAGACAGCTCTGCTCGCTACTTGAATTCGACGTCTATCGCGCTGCCCGGCTTTCTGAGTATACTGCCAGTCAGAGTTGAATGCAACAAAGGCGCCGTTGTAATGGGAAATGCAAACACGCGTTCGATCCTCACCGCCAAGTTTGACGGCGCATTTGGGCAAATCGACGCTCGGGCTTCTGGAGCACTCGATCAGTACAAACAGATGTTCGAATTCGATTTCTCACATCCCGTGATTAAGTTCAAGCACAACAAAGACCATACGGAATTGCCTTCAAAAGAGGATACTAAAGTCTTTTCGAAGAGCAGTGGAAGGTACGAAGTGGAAACCCGATCATTTGGAAATGTAGATCATAGAAAGTCATTTCGCAACCTATGGACCTCAATCCGTGATTACGTGCCTTATCACAGAGGCTCCATGGAGTCAAAGACTCATCCGCGCCCAAAACCGGGCGGCGCTCAAAAACTGATGGACGAAAATGCTGGCGCCTACGGGCAGAATCGATGGCTGGGGCTTACTCGATATCTGGATGACGATGATGAGCTGATCGAACAAGAACGTTGGAAAGCAATTGAATATGGTGCATTCCCCACTGTCGTTGACTCACCGGCAATTGCGATGTGCATTTCTTGGGATGTTCCTGGCCTGGTCCCACCCCGACGGAATACGCGTGATCCTCCACCAAGTCTCCAAACAGACATCAATGGGGATGGCCCACCTGACTGGGTCATAGAGCTGAAGATTCGAGGGGGAACCATTAACTATGGTCCGTGGGCTGACAGACAGCGTGCGAACTTGCAGGCAGCATTTTTTCCTACGCTCTATAAAGACGCTGTCCCAGCCACAAAGCTGCAGCCCGGACAACCTCGGATTAGTACCGTGCTGAAAGTCGTGCTTGAGATGGAGGAACAGACTACATTCAGGGTGCCAACTCGAGAAGATTCGAAGGATTGGAAATGGAAAGGACAATTGGTCGCCTCAAAGGCAGTGGATTTCAAACGAAAGAAAAGGAAAGACCATGCCAAGACCGATAAGGGCAAGAAAATTGGCCAGTCTCCAGAAGTGCGTCCTTTTGGCTGGCTAGACATCAAAGTCCTGCCTGACTCAACAGTCAGTCTTGCCATGGATTTGACGGCCAGGTCCATAGGATACAGAAATCATGTCGATCTCGATCTCAAAGGAGTCGAGATGTCATCAAGCGTCAATCACGCCCTGCTTTGGCGGTCCCAGTCGCAGGTCATATCTTGTGATCTCTCAAATCCTTTAGGATGGAACGCAATGCGTCAGTGGCACGTTGATATCAAAGACAACGGCTTGGAGCTTTTCATGCTTCGGGATCATATGTTTTTAATGACTGACCTCATCAACGATTGGACTTCGGGTCCCCTTGAAGAGTTTCATACCTTTATCCCATTCGAGTATTCCATCGCTCTACGTTTCACTGAATTTAAGTTATATCTCAATGCTAATGACTCGAACATAATCAACAACCCAGCAGATCTTGACGATAACAACTTCGTTATCATTTTGGGCCAGAAATTGAGAGCAAACATTGTTATTCCTTCAACGAATTTCCGTCCTGTGCGCAATCAAGTAACATTGAACATTGAGGTTACAGACGGAGGAGTCGAGATTCGGACCCCGCCCCGCAACACGCAGCACACCTTCCTTGATGGCTCAGTTGTCGCCACATTGAAGAACCTTAAGATAGATGGATCATACAGCTACTTCGCCACTACATCACCCAGTTTGACGGACATTCTTCTCCTGAGTGTGCTCGGTGTGGCGCCTCGATTGGATCTATATGGTTTTTTGGTGCGGTACTTCATGAAGATTAAAGACAATTACTTTGGCGACGACATACATTTTCGTACTCTAGAAGAGTATCAAGGTCAGATCAGTATGACTGAAGGACAGGTTTCTGAGGTTCCAGCTCCGGAACAGCACAGCCGCCTCAGTAACGATCTAGATGTAATCCTGGATATTGCTGCGGAGGGTTCATGTGCGCTTCTTCCCGCCAATCTCTACTCATTGGAGAGGAATATTAGGCTGGAAATACCATCGATTGCCGCGGATCTTCGCATCACAAACTACTACATGGATCTTGCCATCGTGTACAGTCCTATTGCAATCTCGCACAAGTCTATTGTTGAGCCCGGCCAAGTCGATGCTGGAACCTATTCGAGTACACAAGTATTTGTCGATGGTCTTGAGGTCTTCGGCCATCGACTGTTCGGTCTACCCCCGACGGAGCCAACGTACGTTTGTAATTGGGACTTTGCCATTGGATGCGTGAGAGGTGATTGTTCGGTCGATTTTTTCCATTGTCTCTCAATGGCACTCCGATGTTTCAGTTTGTCATTCGACGATGCTGAGAACTCCCTGCCCCCGTTAAATCCACCGCTAATACACGACATTACATTCTTACGCGCTCGGGTGCGACCAGTCCTCGTTGGACTACGGATTGACCAAACAGCCTTTCTTCTGAGTACTCAACTAGTTAAGGTGGAGTACAATGACTGGGCCGGTTCGCATTTCTCAGATCGCTTGTACGCCCTTGTGCAAG
Organism: Xanthoparmelia taractica; assembly: GCA_033085395.1. NCBI lineage: Eukaryota > Fungi > Ascomycota > Lecanoromycetes > Lecanorales > Parmeliaceae > Xanthoparmelia > Xanthoparmelia taractica. Next base: position 214,703 of record JANQBS010000045.1, on the reverse strand, counting down.
ATCTGACTCTGAGTGTAATGGATGCGCACGGGGGGTCAGTGGACCGAAGCTTCCGCCGAAGCTTCCGGGAATCTGTGGTCAATACTCATGCATATGTGAACTTGACGTTGAGATTGAGTAAAGTCAAGCGCAAGCCGGACTTCAATGCGGACCGTCACTTGCAGCAGACCCATATTACGCTACACGATTCGCGAACACGCCGAGTTCCTTGGCTCGTCCTCGAACGTGATCAGCCTGGTGCTTCGAGAGCTCCCAGTCGACCAACAAAGCCCAGGCCACCTGCAATGACGTTTCCCTCCATGCCCGAACCGATATCAATACCAGCTGACGTAACGGATGATGGATCCTCCCTAATGTCGGGCACACGATTCTCGACAAAAGCGTCTAGCCATAGCAGTTCATTCCTGAGTATAGCCCCATCAAGACGGGGCAAGGTTAATGAACGCGAGAATGGCAACAGAACGTTGCGTCGGCAACAAAGGCAAGCAAGAGGCCCACGTTCTCACTCCCAGACCATGGAGTATCATTCTCCAGTCGAAAGCCGGGCGATTAAGCAAGCCTTTCTACCCCTAGGACAACGAGACTGTCAAAAAGACTCCTCCGTGAAGCAAGATCAATGCGCCCGCTCAGGGTTCGCGTTCACTAGTCCGTACAAACAACCTGTTTTCCCTCTCCTTGCGGCCCAGCCAGACATCAGCGATGTACCGCCTTTCCCAAGCCATTTACTCTCAGACGCCCCTGTGACCGATAGAGATGCGTCAAATATTCCTGGGCCTCGTATCTCAGATCAAGTGACGGAGCAGTCCAGCTTCATGGTAAATTTGGGCCAAGGCGTTCAGGCTATGTGTACACCTCAAGCACTTTTGGTTGTGTCCCAGTTGCTTTCACGCTTTCAAACTACCGACGCAGTGGCGCTCTTAGACGCCTTACAGCTCGATACGATGACAGATGTCTTGAGTGCCGAAGCAAAGCGCGCGGAAGGCGCCCGAATATCCGACATAAGGATCTTTGCACCTTGGGTGGGGGCGAGATTTATTAGCAAAAACAACAGCAGCCTAAACAAGACTCAGCGTAACGAATGTTACGACATGAGCCTTGAGAACCTCGCTTTAACTGCACGATCCTGTCAAAACTTTTCCAACATCACGCCGTCTCTGCCGGTTTCTCAATCTTCCTTCCACCTGGTCCTTGGTAAGATGATATGCTCAGCAAGGGAATCTGGGAGCAATAATGCAGAAGACCAAGCTACCATCAGCTTCTCTATTCTCGATCCAGTGGCTTGGATTTGGTGTGGTACAAGCTTAGCTGCTGAGTTGCAATTTCAGGCTCTACAGATAGAGAGCGCTGGCAGGAGAGTCGATTACATCTCGTCGCTAATTCAGCAGACTTTAGTCATGTCCGAGGACTTCGCCCGGCGCTTCAGGGAAGTCGAAAAAGAGCGAAAGTCGCGCCTCCAACTCCTTGTGCTACTCCTTACTGTTGAGGGGAAAGATGTCCCAGATCCGCCATTTCTGAACAGGGTTTCATACGTTCTGCGAAGCGCTTCTCACCATCTCAGGACCAGCGACTCATGGAAAATGATGTCTCGTCTTCGCTACATACATCATTGCCTACCGGCTCACTCTCGGGACAATATCCACGCGCAATGTGTTCATAAATTAGCCTCATGCCCGGAGGACGCTGGAAGTCGGGTCATCGCGAGCTTCGAACGCTGGCGTAGGTGGGACTTGGCGCATGTACGATCAAGTGTTTTGCTGCAACTAGTGTTCGGTCATTCATTGACTTCACCCGCGCGAGATCCTCAGACGCCAGAGCCTACCAAAGCTACTCTTCGGGCGGGGAACATCAAAATCCTTGTCGAACCGGGACCGAGTCAAAATGAAGTGACCGTCGAAGAACTCATGATTGGCGTTGCCCTACATCAACCCGATACACCCCGAGGGGTCTCCTCTACGTTGCAGCCGTCACCTCTCAGGAGGTCGACTATTCAAGTACACAGTTCCAAAGTCGCCCTTCGTCTACACTGGGATTTGCTGGAACTTATTGAAGATCTGATCAATACTATTCAAGCTACCCAGATTGCATATCGGAAGAACACAAAGAGCCTTGAAGCCGTTCCTCGTTCACCACCCCGAGACTCTTGCTTGCACCTTGTAGTGTCCTCTAATGTTAGTATTGTTTCTTTGAACTCGAAAAACCTGAAAGTAATGTCGAATTGCCAAGAGCTCCGTATCTCCAGCGTCTCCGTGCAAAAGGGCGCTGATTCGCAAGTCTCGCTATCAACTGTGCTCGTGGACGCCGATGCAGCGACCTCAGAGATCCAGCATCGGTCTACGAGTTTGTCTTTACACAAATTGCAACGGCCAAGAGTCTGTGGCTCCCAAATTGATACCATTGGTAGAACCGGCGGGAAACCGTGGAAATTTGTTGGCTTCAGCGAGAATGTGTCTTTTCTGGTGTTGGCAAATCCATTAGAGCTGATCGAAGTTGCTGACAGCGTCTTGAAAGACGAAGTGGCACAGATCAAGGAATGGGTGGAATCTATACAGGTTGCCATTCCTCCTGTCCAATCGCCAGTCGCCACCCAACACCCTCTCGGCTTTGTCGAAGCCCATGTCGCTTTGTCCCTTGACTCCTATCTGATAAGCCTGACAGTATTGCCATCTTTGATGTATCAGATTTGTGGTGAAGGAGCTGACATTTTGTTCAAATCGGCGCCGCGTGGAAGGTATGACGCTGTAGTAGATATGGATTTCAAGGAGCACTCTCATGTCTTCAAATCTTTGATGGATGATGCCTTGGATGACCTGTCCACATTGCACATGCCCCTCGTCAACATTTGTCTTAGTATCAATTCACGCCCAAGCCAGAAGTCCGCTGTATTCAAAGCTCTGGCCGAGAGCATTCTCGTCGATGCACCGGCTGTCCATGCCATACTCAGTATTGTCACTCGACCGGAAATTCTCAGCGTTGGAGAAACCATAAGGGATGGTGCTTCGTCGATTCAAGATCGGTACAAGCAAATTTATGGTGTCCCAGTATCGCGCAACGGAACGTCGTCATCGGAGCCAATCCTATACAGTGCCTATATTACTTTATTGAGCCTAGCTGTCGAAGCCAATACTTCGGATGCTTTGTCAACTGCACCGGGGCCCCAATTGCAAATCAAGATGGACCGTATACAATTGAGATCAACAAACAGAGACCAGGGCCATGGAGCCGCTATGAAATTTCCGGAAGCGGAGGTTGAATTCAAGAGCATAGGGCTGAAACTCTTACGCTTTGACAATAGCGGAGCACATGGCTGTGGTGATGTAGTCCTTGGGGTTGTATTGAGGAGCACGTCGGAGCCGAATCATCAAGCTGAACTTGTCCGTGCTTACCAAATCCAAAGTAGCAGCCTTCAGATCGAGGTTGATGCCGATACTGCCCCTGTGGTAGTGGCCATAGTTGCTAATTTCCAAGATACCCTCAAGACCGTCGATTTGTCGCGTGAAGTTCAAGCTCTGAAAAGGTTGGGGCATGCAAGACTGCGCAGGAATAGTGCAACCCTTCTGGATACTGGCCAGAAAGGTGGTAATGCAGGAAGGGCTGCTCTTTTCAGTTCGATGTATTCTTTGGAGATGACAAACATTTGTGTCGCGTGGAAGATTGGGACTTCTGTACCCATTGCACCAGATCGAGAGCCTGAAGATCTTATCCTCTCGTTCGCCAAGATTGACCTATCTACCAAGAAGGGCAACGCAGCTCGCCTCCTCATCCAGGATTTTCAGCTGCAAATGGTCCCTCATTCAAAATCTTCGACTCGTCGATCTCAGAATTCAGCCCTTCTGCCAGAGGTAGTCTTCAACGTGGCCTATGTATCCACAGGACAAGACCGCAGGCTAGCCTTCCAAGCTGCCGGTAAATCTCTGGACCTCCGGCTAACATCGCATTTCATTCTGCCGGCAAGCGATCTGCGACGCTCTATTGCCCTATCAATCCAGCAAGTGCGGACAGCAACTTCGGATTGGAATGCAACCCCTATTACGGGTGGTGGTCAGAGAAAGGCATTGTTCAGTGACAAAAAGCTTGCTTCCCTCCTCGTAGATGCCGATTTCGCAGGCGCTGCGGTATTTGTACAAGGCCGGAGCCCTCCGGACTCCCATTCATTGGCTCTTAATGTACTTCGAGGCGTGCGCGTTCCACAGCACGGTCGTTACAATCAATTCACGCCTGACAACGGAAACGACAGCAGTACTACCCTGCGCGCGCCCGGGATCGCCTTTAAGGTTGAGTATCGGAACGGAGGGCCGTATGACCAATCTCTTAATGCGGAAACGAAGATCGATGCATCTTCGAATATCTTGTATCCGACCGTTGTGCCTTTAGTCATGGAAATTTCGTCTAGTATCAAGGACGTCGTTGGAAACTCTGGCGAACATCAACAAACGACCAAGCGTAGTCTTCCTCAGCCGAAGTTCCTTGGCGATGAGAGACTCCGCGGCTCGGATCCGGTTGCTATATTTGGTGATTGCAAACTCAATTTGGGCCTTCGTATCTGCAGGCAGGAGTTCAGCCTAAGTTGCCAGCCTATTGCACGTGTCGCAGCGACTGCACGTTTCGAGGATATCTACATCACGGTGAATACGGTCCAGTCGAACGAGCACGGGAGGTTCTTTACCGTGTCTGCTGGTTTTACTAAGCTACATGCGTCAATACAACATGTGTATTCGCGGGAGTCAACAGGCAATTTCGAAGTGGATTCGATCGTCGTATCTTTGATGAACAGCAAGCACGTTAGCACTGCCAATGGCATTTCTGCGATTCTCAAAATCAGCCCTATGAAAGCACAAGTCAACGCCAAACAGTCGCAGGACTTCTTGCTGTTCCGAGAAATATGGGTGCCACCAGAGATCAGAAATTCTTATACCGCTGCTGCGCCTGTGCCGACCTCAGAACCTCAGGCCTTCGTTGTGCAACGCTATCAGCACATCGCTGCGGCGGGTGCGTTCCCTTGGAACGCCACGGTGTCCATTGCTGAGCTCGATGTCCAGCTAGATTTGGGACAGTCGCTGGGTAAATCTGCCTTGAGTATCACCAATTTCTGGATCTCGTGCAAGAAGACGTCAGATTGGGAGCAGAATTTATGTATAGGATTCGACAAAGTGGCCATCAATAGCACTGGCAGGATGAGTGGCTTCCTCGAATTACGAAACTTGAAGGTACGCACCTCAATACAATGGCCAGTTGTAAATAAAGCGCATAATCAGACGCCTTTGGTACAAGCCTCTCTTGCCTTTGATGATCTCCGAGTCAGGGCTTCGTTCGACTATCAAGCCTTTCTCATCGCTGATATCACCCTTCTTGAGTTCCTGATGTATAACGTAAGGGACCTCCAAAACATTGGCCGTGACAGACTGGTCGGCGTTCTTGATGGTGAACAAGTGCAGTTATTCTGCACCACTACCAGCGCTTCACAAGCTATTGCTTTATATCAAGCTTTTCAGCGACTGTACCAGGAGAAGTTGACGGCGTATGAGACATCGCTCAGGGACATTGAGAAGGTCCTGCGTCGAAGATCTTCCACCAACCCACTAGCCATGCGTGCAGCTGCAAGTAGGCAAGAGGAGTCCACCGCAGAAATCAACATAGCACCCCTGCGGCTTCAAACCAATGTGGTGGTGACGCTCAAGTCGGTCAACATCGGAGCTTTCCCTAGCACCTTCGCCGACAGTCAGATCCTCAAATTGGAAGCGTTCGATGTTTCAGCTCGCTTTGCGGTTGTCCTAAAACACGAAAGGATCCATTCAACCCTTAGCATGACTCTGGGGCAACTTCGCGTCGCACTCGCGAGTGTCACACGGCCTAATGTTCCGAAGACATTGGGTGAAGTGTCTATGGTAGAGGTTGTGACCTCTGCAGCAAATTCTCGGGGTGGTACCATCCTGAAGGTGCCAAAGCTGGTGGCAAGTATGGAGACATGGCAGAACCCTGAATCGACCCATATCGACTACATTTTTAAAAGTTCGTTTCAAGGCAAGGTCGATGTGGGTTGGAATTATTCGCGGATCAGCTACATTCGCGGTATGTGGACCAGTCACGCCCGTTCATTGGCACAGCGCCTAGGGAAACCTCTACCGCAATCCGCAGTCCAAATAACAGGCGGACCTCGGCTCGAAGGGGAAAATGAAAGTTCAAGACCCGGCGAGGGCGAACAGGAGAAAATCACAGCAGTTGTAAATGTGCCTCAATCGAAGTATCAGTACACAGCTCTGCAACCGCCTATTATTGAGACACCGCAACTGAGAGATATGGGCGAAGCGACGCCGCCACTGGAGTGGATTGGACTTCACAGAGAGAGGTTACCGAATTTGACTCACCAGATCATCATTGTGACTCTTTTAGAAGTAGCCAAGGAAGTGGATGACGCTTACTCGAAGATTTTGGGCTCCTCGTAGTCTGCGTGCGTGGATGAGAATGCATTGATCATGAACCTTCAGCATGTGTCCAACAAAAGCAGTGTTCCTCGGGTTTGCTGGAGCTGAAGAAAATTTCCCTGCGAGTGTGGAGTTGCCTTTCGACCAATAGATGGATACCAATGCATATAATAGCGCATTTTTTTGTACCATACTTGGACGGTGTGAAGAGGATTACATAGGAATGTTAATGTTCCAGAGGATTCACTTGGTCTCCTGCCCTGTGACTCATGGGGAATGAATGGGTGTGCATGTTGAAGACAAGCCAGCAGTTGACTTTGATCTCTGACCTTCCCAAAATGACTCTTTTCACACTTTTGCCCTCTTTAGCATTAGGTACTTTATTTAGCGCACAAATATCAAGCGAGGGTGGGGCAAAATCTTAGTGCGAGCTTGTTAATCATTTATCCCACAACTCCATCACTATAAACCCCCCTCACCTTTCTACATCACGACAAAAACCTTTCACAACCTTCAGACTTTCTGCTTCGCCCTCCGAAGCTCTCGACACAGTCGGAGAGATTCAGCACCACCGGTCGACCGAGTACTCGGTCCTACACAGCGGGGTAACACCTCGATAAAGCTTCAGCAGAGATCCGCCAAGATGGTCAAGTAAGTCATTTGCGAACAATACCTCACGCAAAGCAATCCAGATGCTCTCTCCACGGCCTCTAGGCTGTTGAATTGCTGCAAAGTTTCAGCGGCAGCTTTGACACGCAGAACTTCCATGTCATCTATCCCCCTTGCTATAAGTATGTCAGCAGTCATGGCTAATACGATGATCTTCACAGCTTCACCGTGGAAGAGGTATGTACGACTTCTACGCTTCGTAGATGCGGTTGTTGGTAGGATGGCTGACAGCCCCCAAGATCCGGGCGCTCATGGACAAGCCGGCAAATATTCGAAACATGTCGGTCATTGCCCATGGTGAGGCTCTATTTCCACTTTTCTGTCGAGCTCTTAACTAATCATGCACCTCGATAGTCGACCACGGGAAATCCACCCTCACCGATTCCCTCGTCCAGCGCGCCGGTATTATCTCCGCCGCCAAAGCCGGAGAACAACGTTTCACGGATACCCGTAAGGATGAGCAGGATCGATGCATCACTATAAAGTCAACTGCCATCTCCCTGTACTCCCATATGGCCGATGAGGATGACCTAAAGGATATCCCTCAAAAGGTGGAGGGAAATGATTTCTTGATCAATTTGATTGATTCCCCCGGCCACGTTGATTTCTCGTCCGAGGTTACTGCTGCTCTACGTGTTACCGACGGTGCTCTCGTTGTGGTAGACTGTGTTGAGGGCGTATGTGTCCAAACCGAGACTGTGCTTCGGCAGGCCCTTGGTGAGCGTATCAAACCTGTTTGTATTATCAACAAGGTCGATCGTGCCCTGCTGGAGCTCCAGGTCTCGAAAGAGGACTTGTACCAATCCTTTTCGAGAACTATTGAGTCTGTCAACGTCGTCATCTCGACATACTTTGACAAAGCGCTTGGAGATGTTCAGGTTCAGCCGTATCAAGGTAATGTGGCTTTCGGCTCTGGTCTTCACGGATGGGGTTTCACTGTCCGCCAGTTTGCTGTCAAGTATGCCAAGAAATTCGGTGTAGATAAATCCAAGATGATGGAGCGTCTATGGGTATATATTCACCTCTTCAAAGTGGGTCAGGACCAAGCTAAGGGTTACGGCAGGGCGATAATTATTTCAACCCAAAGACAAAGAAGTGGACCAAAGTCGGGGAGCATGAAGGCCAGCCGCTGGAGCGTGCCTTCAACCAATTTATCCTTGACCCAATCTTTAAGATATTCGCCGCGATCATGAATTTCAAGAAGGACGAGATTCCAACTTTGTTGTCGAAGCTCGAAATTAAGCTATCTGGAGAAGAGAAGGAGAAGGAGGGCAAGCAGCTTCTCAAAGTTGTCATGCGCAAATTTCTGCCTGCTGCAGACGCTCTCCTGGAGATGATGGTAATCCATCTGCCGTCTCCCATAACTGCCCAGAAATATCGTGCGGCAACACTCTACGAAGGCCCCCCTGACGATGAGGCGTGTATTGGCATTCGAGACTGCGATCCCAAGGCCCCACTCATGCTCTACGTGTCCAAGATGGTGCCGACCTCTGACAAGGGTCGCTTCTATGCCTTTGGACGTGTGTTTGCCGGTACAGTGAGATCTGGCTTGAAGGTCCGCATCCAAGGCCCCAACTACACCCCTGGCAAGAAGGAGGACTTGTTTATCAAGGCCATTCAACGCACCATTCTTATGATGGGTCGCAACATCGAGCCAATTGAAGATGTTCCAGCTGGTAATATCCTTGGATTGGTCGGTGTAGATCAGTTCCTGCTCAAATCTGGTACTCTTACAACGTTGGAAACCGCACACAATCTCAAAGTCATGAAGTTTTCTGTTTCACCTGTCGTGCAGCGGTCCGTCGAAGTAAAAAACGCCAATGATTTGCCGAAGCTCGTCGAAGGTCTCAAGCGCCTTTCAAAGTCAGACCCTTGCGTCCTAGCCTACATCAATGAGGCGGGGGAGCACATCGTGGCTGGCGCCGGAGAACTGCATCTGGAGATTTGCCTCAAAGATCTAGAAGAAGATCATGCTGGCATTCCTCTCCGTATCTCAGATCCCGTTGTGTCCTACCGTGAATCGGTTGGTGCCATGTCGAGTATGACTGCCTTGTCAAAGTCGCCGAACAAGCACAATCGTCTTTACGTCACTGCACAGCCTCTGGAGGAAGAGGTCTCCAGAGACATCGAGTCTGGCAAAATCAGTCCTCGTGACGATATCAAGGCTCGTGCTCGTGTCTTGGCGGACGACCATGGCTGGGATGTTACGGATGCGCGAAAGATCTGGTGTTTCGGTCCGGAGACAACTGGCGCCAACTTGCTCGTTGATCAAACCAAGGCTGTGCAATATCTGAACGAAATTAAGGATTCCGTCGTCTCCGGCTTTCAGTGGGCGACGAAAGAAGGTCCTGTTGCTGAGGAACCTATGCGCTCGGTCCGTTTCAACATTATGGACGTCACGCTACACGCTGACGCTATCCACCGTGGTGGTGGGCAGCTGATCCCTACTACACGTCGTGTACTTTATGCTGCAGCTCTGCTGGCTGACCCTGGTATCCTTGAGCCCATTTACTTGGTCGAAATTCAAGTCCCCGAGCAAGCCATGGGCGGTATTTACGGTGTGCTTACCCGAAGACGAGGCCACGTTTTCGCCGAAGAGCAGCGACCGGGAACGCCTCTTTTCAACGTGAAGGCTTACTTGCCCGTCAATGAATCTTTCGGCTTCACCGCTGACTTGCGATCGCATACTGGTGGGCAGGCTTTCCCTCAAAACGTTTTCGACCATTGGCAGATCTTACCGGGTGGTTCGCCTCTTGATCCGTCCACGAAGCCAGGTCTCATCGTGCAGGAGATGCGAAAGAGAAAGGGTATCAAGGAAACCGTGCCTGGTGTCGAGAATGTACGTCATTGCTTCAGTCCTTGTCAACCACTTAGCTAACACATTTTGGCAGTACTATGACAAGCTATAAGGAGCGTGCATCACGGGCCACTTACATAGATCAGAAATCATCCGCGCATAAGTATGCGCGGGTCCGCGCCCACATGAGATCCGACATGATTACGAGTTTAAGGAAAGGAATCACGTCAACGAGGGGCGAGATGTGCTTTTGAGGTGTTCTGAGGTCCGATATGTCACTCGAGATTTGGTGCGAGGGTCCAGCTCATGTAGCAACAATGTACATAGCTTGAGCCTGATTTAAAATGTCCGCATCAACACCGTGCATTTCTTGAGTGACTTGAAGCGCGTTGAAGATGTAGCCCGTGTGATAGTGCCTTCCTTTACGACATATGAAATACTCAAACAATGACATCGTGCATGTAAATGAAAAAAGGGGTAAGCTCGGTCAAACTATTTGCCGGCGGAAGAGTGCAACGAAACTCGAAAGTAAAGCCGGACTCGCATTTCTTCAACTGCTCGTACATTGTTGAGCTCCGGTTCCATGCTTCGATATCTCTTTCGGCTCCTTTCTTGTGCTACATGTCCTGTCCGAGCTGAGAGCCGGTTGTTCAACTTACAAGATGCTGATTGGAGAAGAAGAAGCGGCAGAGTTGAAAACATGGGTGGTGAAGAGACTGGAAAATATGTGCGTGAGGATTCTATCTTGAGAAGTCTCCATGTCATATTCCAACTGATTGCCGCTCTGGTGAAGCTCTGACGCAGATTCCGACGTTCTGGCAGATTACGTTATAGCTTTGATGCGCGCAGACACCCCAGAGTCAGAACTGAGGTCCAACGCCGTCCTTAGCCTTGACGACTTCCTAAAAGACAGTATGTCCGAACTCTCAAGAGAAGCGGTATTGCCAGTGTGAACCTCAAGCTGACCGTGGCCCTGCTCTATAACGTAGACACCGCCGCGTTCGTTGACGAAATATTCAAGGTAATCCATACCAAATCATACTCTCCCGGAAAATTTATTCCTCAGAGCGGTTCGTCCTCCAGTCCAAGTTTCACGGCTGCCTTAGGACCTGCTGGCGCATACGGTTCACTTGGCGCCGGGCCAGGTCCGCACGGGGATTTTCAAGGGTCAAGAAAGCGTTCATACAATGACGGACAGGAAGCGGGTCATGGGGTTGATTCGCAATATTCACTCGCTGAGCGCCAGGTAAAGCAGATGCGGAGAGGCGGTAGAGCGGGTAGAGCAGATGCATTGGCGCCCATGAATGGAAGACGAGGCTTTCAGGAATCCCTGCATTCTCAAGCAGGATCCTCCCCAGCACCCCTGAGCTTTCAAAATATGCCAATGCCGCCACCTTTCGATCCAAATGACCCGCTCGCAGCAATAATGGCCATGCAGGCTATGGGTCTACCGCCGCTTCCCGGCATGCCACCACTTCCTCAATCAGGTTCGCCAAACGTTTATCCCCAATTCGGAGGGCGGAGCCTGTCTTCCTCACATGGACCACGGATAAACCCCTCAAAAGAGCGATGTAGGGATTACGACGAGAAATTTTATTGCGAGAAGGGGGACGTTTGTCCCTATGAGCACGGTACCGATCGGCTGGTCGCATATAGTCAAGACGGTAGGTTTTCAAGTTTTCTGAGGCAGTCGGAGCTAATTTCCTTAAGAATACGACCCAAAGCATTCGACTATTATGAAGCCGCAAGCCACGTCCCCTACGTGGAACGAACATGGTGGGTCTCAGGGACATCGCGGGAACGGATACCTTCGAGGGAGGGGAAGAGGAGACCGGGGAGGATTCATCCAACGACGTAACAACAATCGGGCGGATTTCTCTCAGGCCGGCCCAAATCATGACCGATCTATCACTACTATCGTTGTCGAGCAGATTCCAGAAGAAAAGTTTAACGAAAATCACGTCCGAGAGTTCTTTTCCGAATTCGGCAATATTGAGGAAGTCATAATGCGGCCATATAAACGCCTTGCTCTAGTCAAGTATGGAGACTACATGGCTGCCAGAAGAGCTTACGAAAGCCCAAAAGTCATATTCGACAATAGATTTGTCAAAGTCTACTGGTATAAACCGGGCGGGATACCTACCCCACCAGCAACTACCAAAGGAACCGCAAACTCGCCTGTCATGTCCAAGGAGGAAGAGCAATCCTTCGATAGAGAGAAATTCGAGCGAGACGCGGTGGCGGCTCAGAAGAAGCTGGAGGAGAAAAAGGTCCAGATGAAAGACGTAGAAGCAAAGAAGCAGGCGCTGGAAAAGCAGAGAGAAGAACTGGCTCAGAAACAAGCTGAAGAGAAGCGGAAGCTGCTGAAGAAGTTAGCTGCAAAGGGTGTGGCGTCTAATGGTGATACGCTAATGATTGACGTGACGAATGGGACCGACAGAGCCGACGAGAGCAAAGTGAGCGCACATACGAGGGCATTACGAGAAAAGGTCGCCGAGTTGGAGGCTGAGGCCAAGAGCCTGGGCTTGGACTCAGCGCTGAGTGAGGTCCCCTACTCCCATAGTAGAGGGCGTGGAAGAGGCAGGGGTCGGGCTTCGTACCGCGGTACGTGTTTTCCATGTTCACGATTCGTCTTGTACCAAATCTTCAGTCTTGCAAAATGCTTACAGGTCTCTACTCCGAGACATGCTCTAAGGCTCAATATACATCTTGAAGTGGGTAGCACTGACTTTGAGTTTGCTAGGCTGGGAAGGGTTTCAGGCAGGTTTCGAATCGTCCAGGGGAAGCACTCGGGGTAGAAGTGGTTTCGTGGGCAGAGGCGGCGGGAAATACAATTTGGATAACCGTACGAAGAAAGTAGCGGTTACGGGCGACCTGATTGGCGAGAAAGACGAGGCTCTGAGGCAGTATTTGCTGGTAACTCTTTGACTGTAGATTCGCTCGTGGGGACTTTTGGAGACTAATCTAGTGAAAATGTAGGGAGTTGGCGAGTTTGATGCCATCGAGCCTCATCCCGAACGCCCTGATACACAAGTGGTCACATTCAAAGACCGACCGACGGCGGAGACTTTTATGTATGGTAACCATGATATCCCCTTGGTCGGAAAACTGGACTTTTCTTGGTTCAATCCACCAGGTGTATCTAGCCAACCAGCGCCGAAGCGGTCGGAAGCCGATGGCGATACAGGAATGGGGGGCACAAAGGTGGATGATCATCATGCTGATAAGGGAACTGTGTTGGCCAACGCTGAAGTCGACTACGACGTAGCAGAGGACGAGGTCTGGTAAAGCAATGCTGCTGGCGCTTATGCCTGCATACCCTCTGTTCAACATATTCGGAGCCCAGTTTCTTCGTGCCAGGAGTGATTGATCCTGTATTTGATGGCCTACTACCGGCACGAGCCAGAGACTTGTAGTGCACTTCTAATGACCCGCTGCTGACTGAAATATAGACTATCCGTTTACTGGAGTAAACAAGGTTGTTCCGACTTGGCTCGAATGTGGGTCCAGTTGATATACTTCTGCGAGTAGCGAGGTCATCATGAGATCTCACAGATGAGGACAGAATCTCAAACTTCGACTGTTCCTGAGATTGTAGAGAGCTCAAGCTTTCAGCACTCTTTTAGCTAACAAGCACACAATACCGGCGGTCTCCATTTTACCTCTGTGACCGGCGCCAGACTACGACCAAGCCCTCGGCATCACTTGATTGATCCAAACCAACATTGTAGACTGCTTCTAACAGACCGTTGGGTCATTCACATTGAGTCTCAAGACGTCCGCGAGAACGCTTAGAACGCTTCTTGTGGGGGGGCCGGGGGCGCCAGACCCTAAGCTCAGACCTTTCGCTGGTTTGCTTCTCAGTCCCACCGTTGGTCTTTAAAAAACAGGCAACATCAAAACTTTTCTTGAGCTGGCCTCAAATCCAACTCATGAGTCCATAAGTCTGGCTCCTGTTGGGAAAGCCATAGATATGCTTTTCTTTCTTGATGTCAGTATATCCACACAAGGGTCGCGGATTTGGGTCGACTCACCCTACGCTTTCAGCCTTCATTGTCTTTCCCTGTTGCTGTGCCTCACCATCTTCGTCCTTGATCCCGCTGGGTAGGTTATCAAAGTTAGCACAACCTCTCTATTTTTAAAAAAAACCTTGGATTAAAGACACAAGCCTATTGACTACACATCTTACGTCTGAAGATACCGTATACGATCATTGAACCATTCACTTACCCGTTGGCAATAGCGTGTACGACATGTATACCACCTAGGGTTTTCAGAGTAAGCTTTTTACTTCTTCAATCTCAAACAATAAGACGCGTCTCTTGGGTAGACATCTCTAGATATATCATACGACTTGGTGCACGGCACGCAACACGGAACATCCACCCAACAAGCAAACTTACTCGGTGAGTACTCTTTAGCTAAGGCTTGAGCCAAAGACCGTGCCCCTGACCGCGAAGCTCCATATGCCGCAAAGTTCGCATTAGTTCTCATGGCCCCGAGTGTCCCAGTGAAGATCAGCGTGCCTTTCTTCCCACCACCGTCGGCTAGAAGCGTCGGTCCGTGCTGGTCGAAGAGCATCCTCACTACCTCTTTCGAAAAGGCCATTGCACCTCCAACATACGTATTAAGGGATTCGATGAATTCTGCGTGAGTTTCCTCTAGGAACGGTTTCTGTAATTGCGAATCAGCAAGGACCAAATGGTCAAAGGCGTCTTACCTTGGACGCATGTTTGACATGGAAGACGGCCACTTTGAGCTTCAGCTCTTTGAAGGAGCTGTGGGAGCGGATGGCAGTAAAAGCTTCGGAGAGCTTCTCCGGAGAGGTGTCGGTGGCGAAAGCTTCCACTGGGTTGGGAGTGGACGAGCGGAGTCCCTTGGCTATCGCGTTGAGGTTGTCCGGGTTCCGAGCCAGAACAGCAACGGCAAGATTTCCATGAGATGGGTGTGAGAGTATTCTACATATGCCTGCGCCGCTGGTAGGTCCCTGACGAGAAATGCTGTCATGGAATCTGTCAAGATGGCGAGGCTCCCGTGGAAACTTACCGCTCCAATGAGTATTGCCAGGCCCTAATAGAAGTAGACGTTAGCATACTTGAAGTCGTTTGATCTAGTACAGGGAGGATTGTATGACACACGGAGGGAGGCATGGTTTGTTGTCAGTATATTAGTGATTTAATCGAGCACGAAGGGACAACATTCATCAGTCAAAGAGTATCTATCAGGAGGGACTGAACAACACGATGACCGAGGGGAAGAGGGTGCTTGGTCGAAAGAAGCCTAGATTATTCCGTCATACCTTCCGCCAAAAAGAGGCTTAGCACTAGCCTTTAGAGCTCAAGCTACCTACCTTATCGGCCAAAAACAATGTGATAGACAGAGAAGAGTACATCTGCCTGCTGCCCGTCCTGGAATTCGGTGCATTAGTCCTTCAAGATTTCAATCCTTTGCCATGATGTTCCAAATATCTATTGAAAACAACTCAGCTTGAAGTACACTGACGGCGCATATTCGAGGATTAGCCAATCAGGGAGAAATGCATGCTAACAAGGCACTTTCGCAAGCTCTCTGGACCAGAACGAGACAAGGACCCACTGCTGTAAGTCTGAATGTATTGAGTAATTGTGCAACGCTTGTGACTCTTGGGAGAAAGCAGCGATTCCTTTCGGTAGTTCTCCAACCGTGTTAGGTTCCGCGCTCTTTCCTATTCGAATTTGCCCCCCCGTCGCAACTGTTCAAAATACGGCTTCCGAGCGCTCTTTTGGCACTGGCTTGATTTGTGATACTGGCGGTGATTCCCTCGTCGTGCTCCAATCGTAGATAAGAAATTCGTAGCCAAATGAACGTTCGGTCAGCGGTTGATCCAGACACTTCCACTTCATCCACGCCCGAAGATTATCTGAGAACATCACTGACCGGTTTCGGGTGGCTGGCTCCTATTGTGATTAGCTAGTATATGATCCTACCAGTTGTCCGTCAAGAGACTTTGCCTGAACGCTTGATCGGCCCTATAGTTGAGATATCCTATCGATCGGTCATGCAAATCTCGAGCAGCAGCCCGTCTTCATCTATACTCGTGTAAGTTGGTATTCGCACTGATGCTCTGCTGCCACTGCACCCTTCCGGGCTCGGTATCCCTGGGCGGTACGCCGCATTTGTAGAATTTCGATCGGCCTACGCTTGGTAAGATTCATCTTGGGCCACCTGGTGGGTCCAAAGTCTTCTCCGGAAGCACGTGGGGACCATAGACGGCAAGTAGAACAGCAGTGCCGCCCCCAAGCTCGAGAATCGAGACATATGCGTTGTCGCTTATCAATTCCCCTTTGCTATGGATTGGACCTGTTGTCATTGCAAAGCTGGAGAGCATCCAACAAACGTGGTTGGTGGGATTGTTGGTCCGAATGAGGTTGCGAACACACACACGCATCGTGTTCATCTTCTCAACCAAGAAGGCGAGGCCACAGTGAGCGGCAGGCCAGCGACGGCTGATGGCCTGGAAATTCGGCTTCATGATGTCATGGTATATATGTCACAATTAATCGCGACGTAGAAAGACATTCTTCAAGCTGTGACGGAGACAATACCTTCGCGATTCGATGGCCGAGCTCGATACCGCACGCGCTAAGGGTGCTGTATTATCTTTACATACAGCCTGCATCAATATCCTGTTGGATCACAGCCCTAAAGCCTCTTCTCCCTTTTAAAACACAGGAATTCGCTCCTTGTCCCTTCCTTTAGCCTTTTCAGGACCATCCGCATCTCTGGCAATTCACCTTGCAATCTTTTACTTGCATCTGGCGTTGTGCCAGCATCAAGCACAATGTATATCTCTGACTGGACCTCGCTCGCTTTCTCCGTTGTATACTGGCTCATAGTTTGAGCGACGAACTCGACGTCAAGCGTTGCTTGCATGAGAGCCGCAAGAGGGTATCGCGGCCTTTGTTTGAATGCCTCTAAAAATGCTAGACTCATCTGTTCCAGCAGATATGAGAGGATCTGATTCGTCAGGGATGCTGCAGTTGTCGAGACTTCAGTGTGCACATAGACCAAGAGCAATAACGATTCGTAGACGTATGGCTGGACGGCGGATGGGCGGGCGGTGACAGGTACCCAATCTGGAGAGGAGACGCCAGCATCAATGATGGAGGAAAGTTTCTTGGCTGTAGGTTGCGTATAGGAAAGGAAAAGGCGTTCAGAGATTTGAGAAAGCGCGTCACGGACGGTTTTTGATTCGTCAGTAAGCGTTATGGAGAAATTGCTTTCGAACTGGGATATCAGGTTAGGGATAATAGAACTTTGAAGAGCTGCGAGATTAGAGAGGGTGAGCAGCTTGCGGATATTCTATACACTATTAGCAGCCTGTCAAAGATGGGGCCCAGTGGAGGATCCTACTTTATTCTTTCCATGAACGTTTTTGTCCATCCCTTTCGAGGGATCCATGTCATCGGAGCCTACGTCGTCGTTTTCCACGTTTTGGAGCTTTGAACTCTCGGCATTCTCAACCATACCAGACAAGGCTTTGTAGAGTGAAGTCACGAATTGGCTTTTGACCATCTGTACAAGCTTTGCAGGCGGAGGGAAGACGATAGCTACTGATCCAGACTTGGTCACCGCCGCTTCAGGGATGTAGAGTATTCTTTGCATGCCTGATAACAGCGTAGACTCCAAGGCTGAAAATCGAGCCGGCATATTGGTTAATTCAGGCTGATCGCTCGCCCGTGACCAGTCCTCCATAAGTTTACACATCTCGGCGTCTCTACCCCATGCCGCACACGCCGCTCGTGCCGACCGTTCTCGCGCGCTAGTGACCATAGCCCTCAGCTTATCAGACAAGGTATGCCCAGATGCTATTGGCCCAATGGTAATGGCTTCAGTCGCTGCTGAGCTAAGTAAAGTGAGAAGCTTTTCAAGGTAGTGTACTCCGCTCAGCGAATTGGCATATGGAGGCCAAAACGCGAACTCTTCCCATGCTTCACCTCGGCGAAGGGAAGGAGGGAGCGGATGATTTTCATCAAACCTGAAACGAGAATCTTGGTGCGCATATGGCGACAATGTAGCAGACTGTGGGGTCACTGGTGTTGGTGTCACTGGAGAATAAAGCATGGAGATATCTTCGATCGGCTTATCTGCAAAGAAGGAGTAGATGTTCTCTTGCAATATACCGACGAGCTCGGCGGCTCCATTTTGAAGATCTTTGACACCGTCTGTAGACAGTCGATGGTGTCTTCGGCTCCGGCCATCGATCCCTATCGGCAATGTTTTCTGTCCTTTGCCGCCAATAAAGTTCTGAGCCTTGCTCCAAAACTCAATAACTTCACCCAAGATCCCACCCTGCACTGACAGCAGATTGTTCAGAGAATTATAGATTAGATCCCAAAGCTCTAGAACAGGCGGCGTGTCCAAACCTTTATTCGTTTTGCCAGCGTCCTTCCGAACAGGGCTCTGTAAATGATTCGCACCGATCTGATGAACTGGTGGCTCCGTGTTCGCAAGTCTCCTTCGAAGCACCTCAATTTCTACCCTTGAGTGCTCGAAGGTAGCAGTGATTTTATTCTTCAAATGGTCATATTGACTCAGCAGCCATACCCAGATTGGATTGTCGTCTACCCCAAGTTCCAAAAGGATGCTGATTAGCGCCATGTGATCATCTTGCGTATTGGCTTCTCTAGATAATGCTGCACTATTTTGAACGTTGGTTAGCTTCCGCCAGATGTCGCGCTTGAAATGCTCGATGCGATTTTCTATTTCTGACCACATCCGACCAGTGATGACGATTTGATGGACTTGGGAGTCCGTGAGCGATGCTTGGCCATTTGATGCGTTGTTGGCTATTCGCCTGGCTTCTTCTGCGTATGTTCGAGCTCGAGAGTATTCCCTCACCAGACCCTCGTAGTCTTTACGTTTTATGCACTCGGACGCATCCCTTACGACCTTGAATATTCCCTGATTTCTGTGGACAGTGTCCATTACTAACTTTAAGCTTCCCTCCCGTTCTCGTCCGCCCAAAGCCGGACCCCATATTTCTTCAGCCTTGACTGCAACGTCGATCAGAGGAGCTTTGATCCCTTGCACTCCGTACTCGCTCTCTTTCGTCAAGGCGTTCTTCTTCTTTTCACTTTGCAATGCCTTGTTGGCGCCCTTTCCAGGAGACAGGGGACCTTGCCCGCTGGCGTTCCTAAAATGTGTACTGCTCCTGCTGGTGACTCGGGAGTGAGTGCGTGATCTGTCTTGTTCGGGCTCTGCGCCGTGATTACGCATCTCGGAGTAGACATTATCAATCGTGGTTTTTGCTCGCACGAATCGTTCAAAATTAGATTCTACGAGGACCTTCAACGACGCAGATTTCTGATCGATAGATCGAGAGAGAAAGTCGAGACCTTGCAGCAAAGACTGGGTTGAAGCATTTGAGTGGACCTGTGACAGGTATAGGTTTGGAGAAAAAGTGGTCGAGGATAGGAGGAACCTATTCTCTGAGCGGTTTCAGCATGATGCAACCGTGAAAGGATGATCAGTCCTCACTTAGCCCCTGGTCTTCATCGATCGGAAGACCCTTATGCCTTAGCACACGTACCACGCTATCCGCCACTCCCAAAGGGTCAGGCTCGTCCTTCTGTACCAGAGTCTCATGACCGTCACGAAGCTTCTGGGACCCGGGTACTAAATTACGGAGATCGCTGCCATTGCTTTGTAGGGCCGAGTACCTCGATCTGGATCGACGGATGGCAGTCTTTGAGGAATCATAGGCTGTACTTTCATCCTCTGAAGCGTCGCTCTCGTCTTTCTCTGCAGGCCAAGCTGTGGGGAAAGGATTGATTAGATTGTAGTGATTGAGGATTGTGTGTTCATCGTTCATGTTGGCAGCATCCGTCAAGATATACAAACTGGTGTAATTAGTGGAAGAGCTTTAACGGCAAAGATAGAGTGGCAGATGAACTGCATCCTTGAACATAAGTGTGAAACCTACGATCTATATACTCTAGAGCTTTGCACTTGTATGCAGGTCCGGCAAGTGGGCCGAGGAGCAAGTATAATTAAGGTTTTGTTCCGGAGCAGTAAATATAGCTCTTGAGCTGCAGGTAGTAATTGCTTCTTCTGTATCAGCCTTCCTTCAAATCTTTTACGTCTTTTCTCACAGCTTTTGGGAATCACTGTGTGCCGAAAGCGCACACTACCTCCCAAGATGGCCGCTAGTCGCTCGTTTGCATTTTCAGCAAGGCAGTGTCTCTATAAAGCTAACACGTCTCGTCCATGGCCCCTGGCAATAAGACCAACAGCACACGTACGTGAGGTTTCGATTGCATGTGCTGCGCCTGAATACAATGCTTACTTGTCTACCCTTTTCAAAGATTCAACTCAGGTCCTACTCTATCCCGTATGAGGACAAAGTCGCCAAGTTCAGAGGGAAAAGAGGTTCAGATGTATGTGATACCCCCAGACTCAAAGGACCCTACACAATCTGTCTAGTGGGCAAAGGCCGTGAGAAAGAACTAAGCTGATTATCCTGTGACCCAAGGGTAACTACACAGTCACACTAATCGAGGGAGACGGTATTGGCCCAGAGATATCACAATCTGTCAAGGACATCTTCTCCGCAGCTAAGGCACGTGCAACCTTTGAATCTACTCCGGACTGGAGGCTGACTGTTCTCAGGCCCCAATCAAGTGGGAATCTGTTGATGTCACACCTCAATTGAAGGATGGCAGAACAGTTATCCCAGACGAAGCCATTGACAGCGTCAAAAGAAACTTCATTGCTCTTAAAGGCCCCCTAGCTGTATCATTCTCCGACACGTGTCCTAGAGAATAAGGGGCTGACGTTAAAGCAGACGCCGATAGGAAAAGGCCATGTTTCTCTCAACCTTACTCTTCGCCGTACATTCAACCTCTTTGCCAACGTCCGTCCCTGCGTGTCTATCGCTGGCTACAAAACCCCCTATGACAACGTCGACACCGTCCTTATCCGCGAAAACACCGAGGGTGAATACAGTGGGATCGAACATGTCGTGATCGACGGGGTTGTACAGAGTATAAAATTGATCACCCGGGCAGCTTCGGAAAGGGTGTTGAGGTTCGCATTTCAATATGCCGAGGACGTAGGCAAAAAGAAAGTCCGGGTTGTGCATAAGGCTACTATCATGAAGATGAGTGATGGCTTGTTCTTGAACATTGCTCGCGAGATCAGCAAGGAATTCCCCCAGATCGAGTTTGACGCTGAATTGCTCGATAACACATGCCTGAAGATCGTAACGGACCCAACCCCTTACAACGACAAGGTGCTAGTGATGCCGAATCTTTACGGTGACATCCTTTCGGACATGTGCGCCGGACTGATTGGTGGATTGGGATTAACGCCCTCGGGCAACATTGGAGACGAATGCTCAATCTTTGAGGCGGTGCACGGTTCGGCGCCAGATATCGCAGGCAAAGGTCTTGCGAATCCGACAGCGCTTTTGTTGAGCAGCATCATGATGCTGCAGCACATGAATTTGCTGGAGCATGCAGACAAAATTCAGAAAGCCATATTTGATACTCTGGCAGAAGGAAAGGTGAGACGATTACGAGCCGTTTTGGGCGACGATATGCTGACACTTCCAGTATTTGACGGGCGACTTGGGGGGGAAGGCGAAAACGCACGAGTACGCAGACGCGATCATCCAGAAGTTCTAGATGCTCTCAAGCATTTGGTTTCTATTCCTTGTGCTATGACGAGGGCGTGGACTGGGAGCAATGGGCCATGCTCTCACATCGTACCTTGCATGTAAATATGTGACCTGTGTACATGCGGCCATCCTGGTAAGTTGGCTTTAACAGAAGTGTGGGTACTCGAATAATGATAGTCTGTTTGAATGAGAAAGTCTCTCGCGTGTTGAGTGCAGCCGAGTCCGACGAAATTGCCGGCAGCATGGTGATTGTGGCCCAGGAAAAGAGGTGAACCCTGCATCGAGTGCTTACAGAGGACATTGTGCACATGGCGTGTGGCCATGACGGATGTGTGGACCAGGCATTTCTTGAAGGAGCAAGTGTAGGGTAGTTGGAAGCGCTATCGCGTCAATCGTTTCCTCGACAGGCTCGCCGCTAGGATGAAGAACTGAAGGGAAAAGGTAGAATAAGAGCGGTGATTGGTTGGAGAGGAGCAGGGGAAAAGGGAAGCAAAGATAGACGATGAATGCAGGGGTAAAAGTCGGGATGGTGCATGCATGGAGGAGGCAATAATATTTGAAAAATTGATGGGGAAATTGTCATTGATGCAGTAGTCAGTCAGATTACTTCCATGACCTTTACCTTAAGCGAACAGTTCTTAGACCAAGGTATTGCATTTCTGCTGGACTAGAGTAAATTACGATAAGCTGCGCTTGATTTTTGCGAGTAGACTCTTGACTAATGATGTAAGGTACCGCACTAGAAACGGGGCACTAATGCACAAAAGTACAGCCGAAGATGTCCATGCGTTGCCATGTTCCTGAATCTCTGACGATCTCGGGGAAAAAAACAAGAGTGTTCGCATGAAGCTCTGAATCTTCCTTTTCCCCCTTCACCACTCTTCTTCTTCTTCTCTCTCTTTTTCAAAAGGGGGTTTTTTTTTCTTTTTCGTTTTCTTTCTTTGTATTACTCTTCCATCAAGGCAGTGAGATAGATGACTTATAGGTGTAGATCTATCTAACGTAGAGTTGAAGTCGTTATCAAACAATGGGCACCGATCAAGGCTAATGCAGCACTCAGCTTCATGCTATCTTCCTCTTCTCCTCCTCTTCTCCTCCTCTTTCTGCCACTTCTCCAGCTAGTCAAACTGTTGGCGCTATGCGCATCTGCACCTAACCTTTGTCAGAATTTCCTCCAACCCACAACCTCATAATACCCTTCCCCCCCCCCCTTCCTCCCCCCACCTCTTCTTCATACATGAGAAGCACTTCTAACTCTTCATCTCCCCGCTACTTTCCCTACGACATCTTCAATACTCTTCTGTTTGGATGTCGTTGTCCCTTTTCATCTTGCTCATCTTGTTGTCACATCACCACCATGTCGATCCTCTTCTACGTATGTATCTTCGTCCGCCCTTAGAATCCCTCTTCACGAGATTGGAACCCTAGCATTTCTGAGGAGTCTCTACTGTAAAAAAACGCTTCAGAGCTCGAGTGACCCTCGGAAACAAGCGATGCTGACTCCAAGTTATTCAACAGGAGCGCCCCGCCTTTGTCGCAAAGGTCCCAGGACCCATGACCGTGTCTTCATGTCAAGCATACGTTGATAGAACGTCAAAGCACAAGAGATCCATTCCTCCAGATCTCTCCTTCGAGAACATTGTACAAGACAAAGCAATGCCGCCATGCTCGCGTCAGGACTTCATGGTAGCTATAACTGCAGACACACTAGTATAAGCTAACGTGAGGTACTCAGTACTAACACTGGGGCCAGGAATACCTGGTATACGTCTCTCACGATGCCGAAAACTTGCAGTTCTGGCTGTGGTACGAAGATTACTCGCGCAGGTTCTATGCAGCTTCCAGATCCGAGCAAGCCTTATCGCCACCGTGGTACAAGGCAGAAGTAGCGCGTCCTCCCAGCAATGACTCCAATCAGACAAGTGCTACTCTTTTCGAAAGAGAGAACCGTGGTACCACTGAAGGAGCGGTGATTCAAGGGCTCCGCTATGACCACGTCCATCGCCCAAGCTCACCGAATTTGTCTCACCTTGACACGCAGTCATTGGCTTCCACGACCAGCACCACTCTGTACCATGCCGACTCCATCGAGGACGCCGAGATGCAGATGGGTCTAAAATGCAAACCATGTACAAATCTCCTCCGGCCAAACAAGCTCTTCATTGCTAAGCGTTCACAGTCACTATCCAACCATTCCGTTCCGAGATCAATCGTGTCATCTCGCACTACCTCAATCCTGGCTCGAGCAGGGAGCTCAATCTCTCGAGTAAAGACCGCACCGCCGTTCTCCAAGCCTTAGAATACACTACCCATCCCTCTGCGCTGGCCCTGGTCAAAGAGATGGTCGAGGCTAGCTTGCGCGGTCAATCTCACCCAAACTTCATTCGCTGGGCTATCTGTAACGGCAATAAGCCGCGTGTGCTCTTCGTCCGCAATTCAGGTATCGCGCATATCGTCGCAGCCGTCATTCTTAGTCTCCTGCTCATCCTAAGCCACGCGTCAAGACGGTGGAGGTTCTTTGTCTTCCCGCTCTTCTTCGTTGGCTTCGATATCGGTGTCGCGGCTTACAAGGGTCTTTGCGTCATCATCCACACGAGCCATCGTCGAGCTCTGCGCCCATGGGAGCAATTCAGCGAGGATGTCTCCCTAAACAGCTTCGACGGCGGCCCTGAAGAAGAAGCTAACTTATCGACCGACGACATGTTCAACATGACGTCCCGTTCCCGAAGTGGCGTCTTACTCGAAACTTTTGGGACATCAAACAGTTACAGCCATGAGTTGTGGGTTGAGAAGTACCAACAGAAGCCTTTGTTCCGGAAGATCTTCACCAAAACCGTCTGGGTGCAAGAACAGGCGATGAGATTGTTACAGGACAAGATCGTTAAGCAGAGTCATGCATGGGCCTTGATTATCAGTGTCTTACTGACGGCCTTGGTGGTGGCCTTGCCGCAGGCCAACGTCATCTAGAGAGTTGATCAACATCAGCACTGCAGTTAGCGTTAGCGGGTTCTGAGTCACTCGAGCGTCCAAGTGCTGGACACTCGCTTCCAAATGCTTAGGCGCAAAGCCCGATGGGGAGGTCGTATGTACTCGCAAAAGAATTCCCGTTGTTTTCGGTGTTGGATGGATCAATGTTGGTGTGGGGTTGGATGATGGATGATGGATTGACTCAATTTCTGGTGCCTTCGCGCCAAGAGAGATGAGACAACTAGGTATTGCATACTGGCATTGCGTCCTGAGAGATATTGGCTAGTCTTCCTCTTGCCATCGGAGTCATCCCACGTTGGCTACCTTGTTTCATCTCTTACAAAGAGTCTCGTCGTGCCATGGGGATTTCATAGCGTCGGTACAACGTGCAATCCGTCTATACACAAAACCCTGTGAGATTTTACTACACTTAAAGCTGCCCAATTACGTGTGACAGAAAACGAAGAGTCCTGAGCGCTCCTCTGATGATTCACAGACTCCCTGAATGCAGCCAGTCGATCCCTTCTTCTACCAAGGGATTTGTCTTTCAAGCTCTTGATACAGTGGCCCTTGATCAGCTGAGGGCCACGTTGTATTTACCCCGTGCAATACTACGCATACTATTACTCTCCAATACTTTGTCATTGGAAGCTCAGAAGCCTTCATTCAGCTTAATCCAAGATCCCGAATCAGATACGGCAGGCACTTCTACCCACATTTCAAGCTTGTCCGCCAACCGATGAGGGAAAGGGCTAGGTCTACGGATGCATTTATGGCCCTCGAGGACGCATATCCTGAGGGCCAGGTCCCCATAACTCTCGCAACACACATGGTTCGGCTTTGACAACCCGAAGAATTGGTAGCAAGGGTTGGGCAATAAGAAGTGCGTATCGCGACCGCTTTGAATATTAATATTTGTGCCTAGAGAAAGTATACGGATGCCTCATGTCCATGCGACCCATCGCCTCGATCTTTGAACGCCTGGTATCATCTCATACACGCTGTCTATAATCTATTCCGTGGCCTTGACCCCTTTGACGGGATGCAGCAACATGCCTGGCAGACACAGCCGACCCACCTTATCCGATCCGGCAGGATAAGGGTACGGAGCCTCCTTATGGACCTTCGGATCCACTTCTGGCACAGCGGGGGCCTCCCCGTCGAGTCCGTACCACCGCCGATACAACGCCCGGGGATACTGCTCGAACTCCAGACGCCACCAAAACGTACTCCGTGCCCGCATCCTTACCATATCCTGCGCGGCTAAAGTAGTGAAGGTACCATTCGGTCCCACACTATTAAAGAGTCGGTCGACTTCTTCTGGCCCATCGACCTCGCCTTGGTGGTCGAGATATTGCGGCGCGGGGAAATGGGCGACTTTGAGGCCATGGAGGAGCGCCATTGTGGGGGCGAACATCTCGGAGCGCATGTCCATACCCTGGTCCCTCTGCCCATCGTGCATGATCCGCAAAAGCTGCCTAGATAAGCGAACTACCGGAGTGACCATGAGCGAGCGACGAGGTGGATCCTGCCCTTCCGGGAAGCCGGAGATGGTGTTCTTCTTGAAGTTGTCCGTATGGTTGAGGTCGATTATGGGAGATACTGAAATAACGTCTGCCTCTTCGCCGACGCCCCAGGAGTACTCATCCTCTGCTGCGGTCTCCTTTGGGGGTCCAGGGCCGAGAGGCCTTGGTACGGCCCCGCTTCGTACAGGACCCCAGACACCACCGTCGGGGTTGGCAGCCTCTACGCCGTTTGAGAAATTCGCGTAGCTGCCGTGGTAAGAAGGGATGTAAAACTTGGCAGCTCGTTCAAACTGAAGCTTGCGTGGTTGTTCGCGAGCCCATAACTCGGCCTGCTTGATGAAGTTGTACCAATTTCCCGTATAGCGGACGTCAAGTT
This sequence comes from Xanthoparmelia taractica, assembly GCA_033085395.1. NCBI lineage: Eukaryota > Fungi > Ascomycota > Lecanoromycetes > Lecanorales > Parmeliaceae > Xanthoparmelia > Xanthoparmelia taractica. The sequence goes on along the minus strand of JANQBS010000045.1, from coordinate 188,290 downwards.
CATATTGCCAGACGAAGGCGAAGTCAGGGTTCATGACGGAGAATAGCTGTAGTGGCTGGTTCATATGTAAAGCTTGACCGCCTCCTTGATCAATCGTAGGATACCAAGCCTTCAGTAGCTCTTCATTAAAAAGGACCGTCAGATTATGGAATTCGCGCGGTACGATGTCATCAAGGGCTTTTTGATAGGCGTCAGAACCAGAGCTGGTTAGGACAGGTCTGTCTTTGTCCTTGATTTCCACCATAAGGTAGACGGAATACTCGCCAGCGGTGTGAAGAGAAAGCTCACTAACCATCGAGCGAATGTGTTGAAGAAGCTCTGGAGTGTATACCACCCCCTGCCAAGCGCGAAGGATAACAGCCGTTCGATCTTTGTACTTCTTCAACGGGGAGAACAACGAACGTTTGCTGCTTCTTGGATCAAGCATCAGGTTGCGTTTACGAGACGGAGACTCCTTAGTCTCGGGATATGCAAAAACCAGATTTCGTCCAGGACTACCACTGAAGCGAGCTCTGTTGGCTTCACCACATTGGGCCTGGAATTCGCCCCAATTGACATTGCTCCAATCAACATCCGAATCCACAGAATCCTGAAGTAAGGACCGATCCTGAGTAACATTAAACCCATAGAGGCCCAGTCGACCGCCGCGATCAAAGCAGTGGGTGCTATCCAGCCCACTTTCGGCAAAAGAGCCAAACATGGGTTCTGGGTTTACAGCTTTGCCATCGATAAGTTTCCATTCCAGAACATGACAAGATGCGGCGCCTTACCGGTCGAACCGACATCCCAGGCCTTTAGCATATCATCTGGATTGCTGTTGACATTGATGCCTCGCGGTCCCAAACACGGCTGCGGAGAGCCATGCCATCTCTGACTTGAGGTTTGAGTTATATAGTCAGGATAGATGTTGTAGGGTTGGGGAGGAGATAGATTTTTGGACGCTAAATCGATGTACTCAACGGAAGGCTGTCTGCGGGGGGATGACTCTTGAATGACGGGGTGCCAATCATCTCCGGCCTCATGGTGATTGAGAGCAAAGCTTGGAAGGAGAGTGGTAGATGTTTGCAGCCAAGATCCGAACCCATGCTGCCAAATGTAGTAAACGAAGAAAGTACATGAAAGCAAGGATATGAGAACGCCGGCAGAGCGTAAGAACGGGCTCGTCTTCGAATGCATACAGCCGTTGAATATGAAAAGGTGCTAGACAAGAGGAAGTTCATCGAGGGCAGAAAATCGAATAGCCTCCCCCACAAGCCACCTGCACCTGCACTTTTAATGATGCAGAACCATTTCGGATGTTTCGCCATTAGGAGGACCAAAAGTGGATGTGACACGGCCAGAATTTTGATTTGTCTCTGCAAAAGGCTTCTCAAACTCAGCTAGACGCGCATCGGCCCCCATCTCGGCCTCTTGTCGACTTCTTGATGCATGTTTACGAAGCCCAATCAGTCAGGAGGGCTTAATGCTTCAGTTAATAATAACAACGACTAAGTACTCCGTATGAGATTATCAGTCGTAGGAGATACAGGGGGGGGAAATGATCCGGTGAAGATTTAGACGAACACCATTTGTTGCGGCTGCGGCAAGCATCCTTCGGCACGAAATGATCGGACAGTGATTGGTGTAGAAATATCCCATTCGTACTAAGTAAGGTTATATGCGACCCATCTGGTGCATCAGATTCAGGGTAACTTGTAGAGCGGATCCGTTTCGCATATCAGAGACTTCCTCTATCGGCCTCAACACAGTCAGCAGCACCTTTCATCATTCTTTCACCTGATAGCACTTCAAATGCCAACGCCTTATTCCCTCCATCTTACACCCCACTCTCCTTTGGCAAAACTGCCCTCAACCACTCTTGCCCCTTGAACAGCCTCCACCCCCCTCTTCCTTCCCCTTTCTACTTCAAACCCAAACGCGACACCTCTCCGTGCAGCCCTCCTCACCATCTCCCGCTCTTTAGCCTTCTGCATGCCCCATTCCTGCGGAGTGCTAGAACTATGTGACGCTTTCTCCATCTTTGGCCCCTGAGTAGTGATAGTAGTAGTAGCTGTAGGATGATTCATCTGACATGGCAGTCTAACCCCATCATCTTCGTCCTCTGCTTCGTCTCCATCACTATTCTGTCCTTCTTCTCCTCGTTCGGCTGCGTCCAAGGATCCTATTCCTCCGTCCCCTTCCTCAGCGCGTCGTCTGGTCATCGGAAAGACCACCCTCTCCACTTCCTCACATTTCACAACTCTCCGCTCTCTAACATCACCCAGTAGTCGTACAAAAGCCATCTCAATATCAGTTTCGGTAGAAGGACCGGGACGAGGCTTCTCTCGTCGGCAGCGGTCTGAGCAATATTTCTGAGGGGTTGATTGTGTGGTGTGGGATTTGCGTGGAGCTTGTGCGGTGTTAGACCGGAAGAGACAACCATCTTGTGTTGAGGAGTATATATCGGCATATCATCAAGAAAACTGTAGGAAGAGAACTCTACACAAAGAGCGGCACTTGAGACAGCCACGACTCGAAGCGCATGTGACATGAGAAGCGGCGCAGTTTATGCAATGCTCTCAACGAATCCAAAGACATTCATACGAGAACCTCCATAACGCTCAAAGATATCTTTGGACTTGATTTGGAGCATATTCGTATTTGAAGGGAATCACTGGCTTACAGATTACACGTCCGCAGGTACGGCAGTAGAAACTATTGGCCCCGGGGCTGGGGGCAGGAGCATTGCGAGAAGGCCGGGTAGACATGCCTGGGACTTGTCTTGAGGGTTGTAAATTACGGCAACGGAGAGGGAAGAAGTGAAGCGACGGATAATGAAGACGTCGTAAATATCTAATGGGGCGCATCAAGTGGGAGGAAAAGCCGAGCTTGGAGAACTTGAGTATGTTCAGATTCATTAGTTACTTTTAAGTACCAACAGCTGATAAGACAAATGCTAGTGCGAGGCTTCACTCTACTCGACGCATAAAGTAGTCTCAATATGCACACCCGCTCAACATCAATGGAGTAATTAACATCAAAATTGTCAGGATTTTCCCATTCCCATACCCTTTTCCCGCTGACCTTTTCACCGCTAGATGCTACGCTAGAAAGTCAACTCTATGCCATGACTCTGTACATCTCTTCAGAACGCCTCTTCCCTAAAATGTTGCATGTCACAGTTGCCCGGACAAGATAGCTTCCGTTGCTGTTAACGAGTTAGCTTGCCGATTCATGAACGCAACACAGAATAGGCTCACCTGAGCCAATGTACGCTCTTCTCGCTTCGAGATTGATATTGAACCTCCTCTCCAGCTCCATCTTGATGCCCTTCTTTGTCACAGACATAAGATCGGCAGTCTTCAGAATCTCCCGAATCTCCGCCAGAATGGCGTCATCACTTGGCAGCTCCGAAAAGTCGGCCATCTCCATATTCTCTTGATAGCCTCTGTTCACAACCTCTGACGGAGCGAGTGATAAACGCGAGCCATATCTCGGCATGTCCATCTGAGACATTGGTCTTGACGGTGGATAACCGTAGTCTGAGGGTGCGGGATGATACGATTTCGTGCCGTATGAGTAGCCAGAGATTTCCGACTTGTCATCATGCTGAGTTTGAGCATCCCAAAGCTCAGCTTGGTATTCTTCCCATCTCTTGTGCGGGATCGACGCAGGGTCGAACTTGCCCTCGTCAGATATGACCACCTGTTTGCCCTTCTCACCTGTGACAACCCGCGTATTACCCCATGAAAAGTCATCCATGTGCCAGAACGAATACAAAGGCAGACCTAGCGAGAAGACAGGCATGGCCAGGATATATATGATCATCCATCCGATCATCTCCCACTTCCTCCGCAGAATAAAAATGATAGCTTGGAGACCGTAGATGGCTCCTAAGAGTACGAAGGCCATCAAGGGTACCACTTCGGAATTGATGGCGATCAGGATAATCAGGTAAGCAATGTAAGCCACTGTTACTGGCTGTACAATGGTGCTCATCAAGTCGAGTAAGACAACAAAGCGCATACTGAAACAACAGAAACCGCAGAGCTGCTGGAGTGGAATGAGTTCGACGAGATTATGAACAGTCGAGTTGATCCACCGTCGACGTTGCGACATAAAGACGTTCCAGCTATCAGGTGCGATCGTCCATGCATGCGCGTTGAAGGTGTATTTGGTCTTGTACTTCGGATGATGCTTGAGAAGTAGCGTCGTCAAAAATCGGTCTTCGCCCAGGTGGAGCAGATTTTTCATATGAAGAGTGTCTACGCGGATGTCCGAATACGCCTCAACGATTTCCCGACTGACGAACAAAGGCTTTCCAGTCTCCGCAGCGCGTATGCGGTACATCGTAAAGCATCCTGGCAGACAAGTTACGGATCCAAAAAGGCTCTCGAAGGCTTTTGTCAAATTATGCGATATGTAGTATTCATAAACCTGGATCATGGTGGTGAAGGAGGACTTGGCGTTGGACAGAGCGGTCTCTCCGCAGATTCCAATGAGCCGGGTATCGTGAAGGAACGCGGCTACCATGCGTGAAGCAGAGTCGGGAGCCACTACAGTGTCCGCATCAATCTGCAGCATGAATTCGTAGAATGTTGGGTTGACTCCAATGATATTCCGGATCTGGTGATGCATCTCCAGTTCCAGAGGGTTCATGGGATGGTTGTAATGGACGCGGTTCAAGAATCTCATGATCACCATCTGAGAATCACGTTTGCCTCGGTTGCCGGGCCTCGAGACTTCGGAGGGTTTTCCGATCTTGACGACGACCAAAAAAGGCACGATGTGTCCTTGAACTTCGTACAGTCCAGAGTAGACTTTCCCCATATTGTGCTGTTTCATCCCCTCGCCTAAGCTCTCGAAACTCAGTGGTTCAGGATCCACGGTTTCATCCACTCCTAAGATGTCGAGGACGATCCTTGGGGTAGGTCGATCGTTGCCCTGCCCGATAATCATACCGTCGCAGACAATGACCAACAATTTGCGTTTGTCGTCATACTTCATTCGTGCCGCCGAGTCAATGGCTCGGCGAAGCGAGTCCTCATCCTCAGTGTATGCAGGTACCTGGCAAATGACAAACTTATCGAGGTTTTCAGGTACATTCTTCTTTCCGAACTGCAAGGCAGCAAAGAATTTGAAGCCGATGACGGTGACCAAGAGGATTGAAATGGCGAGGAGGATGTATTGGGCAAAGAGGCAGCGAGCTGAATTCCTCGTGTCAGTAGAACCGACGAAAAAGAGATTGTCAAGGCACTCTCTCATGATCGCCTTGTCAGATGACGACAGGGCGAGGTTTTCCCAGTCCTTGGTGACGTCGTTCCCAGCACTCATCTGGAAAAGGTTCACTACGAGAGGGTTCATGAAGTCGGGATCGGCTTCAGATGATACCTTTGTCCCTGGCGGAGCTTGCAGTCGGCGGCCCCCCTTGACATAGTCGGTAAAGTCATACACGCGACCGTACAGTGTCGCAATGGAGAATTGCTTCTTGGTTGCCAGCTTCTTGACGTATTGGGGAGTATAACCAACCTCACCTTTCTTGTATTGGGCTTGCAAAGATTTCTGCTGTTCGTACCACCAATCTGGACGGGAGTCGTTTGTAAAGTACCTGAAATCGTGATAATTTGCATTGGTATCTGCAGTGCTGATCACATTGGCAGAGCCCGATACGTTTGTTGGAGTGTAGCTGAGCTGAACGCTGGGGTCGATGTGGTTGGGGCATAGTGCTGAAACCTGCACCGGGAAAAGATCAGTGGCATCGATCCCGGCGTACTTTTTCAGGGACGTCTGTGGTATTATAGAAGGATAATGATTTGGCATGAAGGCTCCTAAATCATAGACCACTCCTCTGATAGCGATGTATGAACCGTGGCCGTTCTTGCCGTTGTGAGTCGAGAGCTCATTCGCGGAGTAGACATTCTGTTTGGGACAAATGAGCCTGGGAAAGACGATGATGAAGAAGACAACGAAGCCACAGCTGAACCAGATCATGAGATTGATAGCGAACTTCTCGCGCCATGCCATTCGAATGTCCTTTCGTTTCATGCGGCCGACCCATTTGATTAGGAAATCTGGCATCCACCAGGTCAACAGATAGATTAGAGAAAGCCAGCGCTTTCGGCTGCCGGAAACGGGAACAACATCGACCTCCTCCATCTTTTTCTTGTTACCCTTTTCGGCCATTTGCTCCCTCGTCTCGAGATTGCGGAACATGTCACCGGAGTTGAAAGCAGAAGCTCCTGCATCGGATCGGCCATCTACCTCTCGACCACCAAAGTAGGCTGGTTGCTTAGCTTCGTCACCGTATATGTAAGCGCCCGGGCTCGCCATATTCTGTTGCGACGCCAGTAGATTAACTCGGGAGTCACCAAGGCCTCGATCCTGGGTCTCCATTGGAGTCAAAGCCTCCTCTCCAACATCACTGGCATCTGTGTCAAAAAAGCGTCCGCCGGTGAAGCCTTTTTCGCTGGACTTTGCGATCGTCGCCCAGCATCTTTCGCTAAGGAATACGCCCGTGGTGCCTACACGAGCCTCGTTCCTCGGCCACCTCTTTTCGCTCAAAGCAGCCTCAACTTTCTCCCTTTCGCTTCCCATCAAAGTATCATGTGCTTCGACGAGACCAAGAAACTCGCCAAATGGTAGGAAAAGGCTAAAGTCTGCGTTTCGTAATCGTTGACTGATCTCAGCTATACCGAATGTTTGAATCTGGGTTCGGACGCACTTGCTGTCGAATTGGTTGGCGATACGGCGGTCATTTGGCTTTAGACAGAAGACGAAATAAGGATTACACTCCGTGGACGATATGGATTTCGTTATGTTTTCCAAAGACGACAAGAACTGGCCGGAAGCACCTTGGTCGATGCCAACTAGGCGGTCATTGCCTTTACGTCCCCGAGCAGGCCTCATGCGAGAATCAGCGGCCTGGCTGTCAACATCTTCATTAGATTGAGTAGCACTGGTCGTCCGTGCAGCAAGCCTCCCTGGACGCTCGCCCTTTCTGCGGGCCATACTTGGCATTCGCAGAGGCTTCGAGCTAACTTGGGCCTGCATGATAGCCGTCCTCTCGCTCGGATGCATTACTGTATGAAGTGCTTCTTGCCCAAACAATTCACGGACGAAATCGCTCTTGGTGGAATTGATCAAATTCATTAGATCGCCCGGGATTACTTCTCCATTCTCCTCGACCAGTCCGTTGATGGGATACTCGACCTCTCCAGCAAAATGCCTCACCGTGAAGGAAGCAGCGGCATTCTGTGTAACGAAATTGCTGCCCGGCATCTTCGCAGTAGCACTTCCCACAGCAATCGCGGGATTCTTGTTTTCGAACCGCTTTCTAAGGCTGTCCAAAAGCTGTAAGTCTGTTCTGCCACGTCGGCTCTGGTCACTAAGTATACTGAGAAGTCCATTGCCGTGCTTCAGTAGACCGCGGACAGCATCGGTGTTGTCGAAGTAACTCGTTGCCGGCACGCTGACATCCTCACTTTCCATCAGATCGGCCTTGCGCTCGAAGAAACTCTGCAACGCGAAGTTGTACAGCGACTCAGCTGCGGCGTTATTAAGCAGCTGGTCTAACACAGAACCGGTCGACGCAGACTGCGCAAAACCCGGGAAGTCGATGATTGATATGGTGTTTGCGACCGAGTCTTCCAAGGCGCAAGTCTTTTGGTTAATCTGCTCAATGACATAGGCTACAATTAGAGAGTAGAGGGTCCTTGCTAGCTCATCCGCGTTGTCTCGAGCACCTTTAGGATCAAGCATGACTGTGACTCGTTCCCGATGTATTGTCTTTGTCTTGTAACCGAGACTGGTCTCAAGATCCTGAATGCTCAACCCAAGGAAAGCAGCGACTATGCCCAGAACCTCCCTATTTTTTACAGTGGTCACTGTTTCGCCGCCTTCATGGGAATAACCGCCGCTATCGTCGGCAGCAGGTAGGGTGGATTGACTGGTCGTGAACTCCAATTGCCCAATATGGAGGATGCTGGCAAGGATCTGGCAGATCTCTGCTATATCACCTCGCGGAAATTCGAGCTTTCGTAAGGCCGTCTTAAAATGCTGAAAGCCTTCGGCGTCATTGATCCCGACCTTGAGTTGCGTAGGATGACCTAGATATCGCCATCTCTTATGACCAATGGTCCCAGATGACCTATTGCCAGAGGAGACACCGCTTTCAGCCACCACACCTGCGTTTTCAAGACCAAGATGCGCTTTTTCTGCAGCACTCGTCCCAGCCAATAGATAGTATAGGACGTGAAAGCTCCGCTCGCCAGTCGGGACCGAAGCAATCCTGCTCCGCTCTAATCGGTGGTCCAACAGCTTTCCCCCAATGAGCGTAGGGTTCATCGTTGACGAGGCGTCATATTGCAACTCGAAGAAAAGGCCAGCCTTTGATGCGGTCGGCGTGGTTAAGGATTTGGTGGTCGTCAGTGTGTCGAACACGAAGGCCGCAAGGGAGAGCTTCGTAGACAGCGGTGTGGACGAGAAGGATAAGAATGAAGAAAGCAGGTGCGAGCGTATCGTGGTCTTGCCGGAGCCAGATTCACCGCTACAGAGCCAGGGACCTTAGCAAATGACCCGCAAAGGTAGACGTAGATTGCTGGACGACGGCGTCACTTACAGAAAGACCACCGCTTGGTTCTCTCCCCTGCCCCCTAACCTTGACCAAGCTCTTCCAGCCAAATCTTCAGCTTCGCCCATGGCACTTCCTTGTTTGCCGCCATCTGGGCCTTTTGAGGAGGAAGTGTAGGTGTTGAGGGAAATGAGGGCCTGGGATGATAATTTTGAAACTGGGAGGGAGACATGGAAACTTTAGGTCTAATTAGCCTAGCCCTTTTGGTGAGATTCCGATCAGGAATAATTGACATACCGACTGGCAAGATGTGCTGTCAAATGCGTATCTGACTGTAAATGGGCGGGCAATGCAGGTAGAGAAGATTGGGCATGTGCCGGAGTCGTACTGTTGAGCGAAGGAAGCGCCATGACGGCGGCCCAATAAAGGCGTTTTCTCAGTCAAGAGGGCTGAAGACTTGATATGACGTGGACGATGTACGTGATGCACCGATTGCACTTTCTAGTGATAGGAGTTGCGCAGGTGCAGGTTTAGCTGTAAAGGCAATGTCATGGGCCTGAGGATGGTGATGTCTGATGGTCAGTAACGTGGAGGCGTCAGCGAGAGTGTCTCAGCGAAAGACAGACGCGGTCGAGTGATAAATGAAGGGACAGGATTCAAACGAAGGTCGTGGAGATAGAATCAGAAAATATGAAGATATAGAAATGGAGAGGTAACAATCTCTGTTGTGGTAAGATACGTATTAATCTATAGAGACAGGGAGAGGAAAAGGGTCTCGTCGGGGATGCTAAGCTGCGTAGCCGACTTTAGTTAGGGTAGAGCCTAAGGTGCCTTAAGGTAGGTAGGTAGGCTACGCGATCTTTTCTACCTTTGAGTACGAATACTCCATTGCCACATGGGGGTACCCACCATTGCACGGTATTGTCTATGACACGTTGATCGAATTCTTCTACTGTTATATCTGACAGCTGTCAAGGTCAGATTGTCGTTGTGATTTATTTACCTTGCTAGCTTGCGCCCTACTTGTACATGCACCAGATAGATGCATGATCCAGAGAAAAATAATAATGGCCGTGGCGCCCATGGAGACCGAAGCAATTGCGGGCGCTAGAGAAAAATCGGCCGATCTCCCTTGTTTTTGCCCGGACCGAGATAGGGACTGGGAACTTGAGATGAAGACTGCCAAAGATTTAAAAAAAGCTGAATGAAATTGTGGTGTACCCAAACCCTCCCACGTAGTTCATGTAGTTCGTATCTGAAGAAATATCTCTTCGACTCTCTCCCTATACCGTCCCAGAGCCATTGTGGGCAAAGCAAAGGATGAAATACGAGAGGTTAAAGTAGTGCATCGTGTTGCTATTTCCAGTAGTGGCGGCGGAACAGGGGTTGCTCTAGTGTGTTTTCATCCACGACGACGAGCATCAACATTTTGCAGACATCCTTTCCTCTCCGCCTGCAACACCAACCATCACTTCATCCCTCATACGCCTGCAGGGTTTCACTCGTTCTTGTCTCGTCATTTCTTGTCACTCGCTTCCTCGTTCATTGCTTGCCTTCGATACATGGGGCATCCTTTCACTTCTGAAGGATTAATATTGAGGCCTCCTGCGAATACGGTAAATCGGAGCTATCGCCTCTGGCCTTTCTGGACTTTACAGAGGTTGGAATACAAAAGACGATCGTGAGATTTTTGGAGAAAGATTGGCCATCAATCCTGCCTAACGGTACCTAGAAGACTCCTCAGGGGTGGGCGTTGAAGGGGCTGCCGATTCACCTGCACCATGTCTATGCCAAACAATCGCTTTTCATCCTATTCTGGTCCCACAACCCCGACCGGAGTCCGCTCCGCGGCCCAGCAGTCGACGCAGGTATCAACTACCACATTGCTCAATGCACTACACACCAGCTACGCTTCCGCACGGCCTTATCGCCTCGATGCCAGCACAAGCCTGGTAGTCAACACCTGGCTCACTGCCTCCCACCCAAACGTTGATGGCCAGCTCGGAGGTACGATAGATGCAGAATTGGCACGGCAAGCGTGGGAGCACGCTCGTCGACGGGCCGAGGATGGCTGTATCGTCTTAGCATCCTTGCACCACTCCACACCCTCCGTTCTCTCGCCATTCATCTCTGCCCTTCCCCTTACAGTACCAAATTCTCTCCACACCGCCCTGGCAGCCCTTAGGCCCTTCACCTATTGCGTGACGCCCTACAATCCAGCTACTCCAAGGCATGCAGCACTTGCAGCTACATTCAGTCTTACACTTGCCGGCAACATCAGCTCTGCATCCCTCTCCTTTTCACAGTCAGGAATCAACATCGCCCAGGGCTTTCTCCATGTACCGCAAGAATCTGGCTTTCGGGCATTTGACGTATTCTACTACCTCCTCACATCCGCATCAACTCCAGCTGAACGAGAATTTCTGAGCCTGAAGCACCCATCGACATATTCATTACTAAACAGATCTGGCACATACGGGCCACCAGCCTTTCTGCCTACAGCCGATGATACGGCGTCCGCCGAGGACTTCCGATCCTCGTTGAAGGCGATTGGGATCAAAGGGTCGGCTCATCGAAGCTTGATTTCGACACTTGCAGGGCTTCTTAAACTTGGAGAAACCGTGGGCCTTCTCATTGATCAAGAAGATTTGGAAGACATATGCGAAGATGTCAGCGGTCTCCTTGGCCTCGAGCCCGAGGTCCTTATGCACAGATGCAACACAGACGAGCGTGAAATCTTGATTTCTGGAATATACGAGGCTTTAGTCGATTGGGTCATGCTCAAAGCCAACGAGGCAATCTCCACAGAGGTACAAAGAATAAAGGAAGGAGACGAGTCCAGTGAGAGCGGCAACGATAGGGTGGGCGCTCGAACGCCTATCACGGACGAGGATAATGGCGATACTGTCAACATTACCCTGGTAGAAATCCCCGGGCAAGACCTCGGTAAGGCCGTCGCGCTTCGTGGGGTCTTTGACGACAATCTGGGCATCAACGCCGAAATGAAACAGGATGGAATTGACGTTGTATCGCCCGGCTCATCTGTCGTCAAAGACATGCAGAATGCCATTTCGGACGTAGGCGCAGATCTCGGGCTCACTACCGGCCCAGTCAGCCGAGACCGAGCTTTGGAGCGAGAACGCCAGGAAGAGGTACTGGAAAAGGTAGGCGCAGAAGCGGAAATTGGTGGCTTTTTGCGAAACATACTCTACCCGGCCAACACCCAAGGCGTTCGGAGTGAGACGAGAGCGCGTATAGATCTCCCGGCTGTACTCGACAGCAGCAGAGTATGGTATCATCTGTCCCTCCACCCCACCGATGAATCGCTTGCCAGTCTAGGGACTCTGGCATCTACAACATCTGCCTGGTCAGCCGGCACAGTGTCGAAGCAGCTTCGAACCTGGAGACTCCCGGAGTGGGCCAACTATCGCAACAAAAACCTAGACTTCACCGCCGATTTCGACATAGACGAGTTCTACACCCGATACTCCCGACTTGGATGTCAGGAGGGTCGGGATGGAGTCGAGAGCTGGATCTTGGAACGTGGATGGAGTAATGGCGAGGTAGTTGTGGGACACGAGCGCGTCTGGATTCGCGAAGGACCGTGGTGGGAGGCTGAGAGTATGCTTGATCTCAAGCCCGCCGACTTATCCACCTCTGTGCGGTCTCCTTTCAACATGATAGGTGGTGGTGGCATAGAAACTGGGTATTCTGCCACGACACCTGGTCCCAATGAGGGCGGGTTCTTTCCACCCATGGTCGAGGACTATGGAAGCCGAGATAATCTGTTACAACGGCAGCAGAGTCTCACAACTATGCCTCAAGCCACAATCGGCGCAGCTAAGTCCATTGCCCCAACTATGACCCGCACGGTCAATACCATGCCCGGTGACTATGGCTTAGGCGCCAAAGGGGACTATAAGAAGGGACAAGCTTCATACTACGACGATGACGTCGGGCACTTCACTGGCGGCTTGGACCCCGAGTTGGCAGAGCCAAAAGCCATCACCTCTGAGCGCGTCGACAAGTCTCGCCGACTTTGGGTCGCATTGGTCTGGGCTCTAACCTTCTGGATCCCTTCATTCACGCTCCGATATCTCGGCCGAATGAAGCGACCTGACGTTCGATTTGCTTGGAGAGAGAAAATAGTACTGATGCTCCTGATCTTCTTACTCAATGCAACAGTCATCTTCTGGATCGTCGAATTTGGCAATCTTCTGTGTCCCAGCCTCCACAAGGCTTGGAATCAAAAAGAGGTTGGGTATCATCAAGCTGAGAATGATTTCTGGGTCAGTATTCACGGCAAGGTTTATGATATAACGAAATTTGCCAAAATTACACACGGAGACATTCAGCCCCTTACCACCCAAGCCATGATGCAGCCTTTCGCGGGAATGAATTTGGATGAGTACTTCCCACCACCTCTAACAAAGGCTTGCAGCTATCTGGTCACCGATGAGGCCACAAGGTTGCTTGCGAACACTACCGTTGTGAATCCTCAGGGGGTCCACACATCCGGACCTCTATATCAAACGAACAACAACACAAAACTGCACAGTATCGATTGGTATACCGACACGTTTCTTCCGAAGATACAAGAATACTACAAGGGTGATCTCGTGACTAAAAAGGGATCCGTTAGCTCACAAGGCTCCAACCGTGAGTGGGTCATCTTGAACGGAAAGATTTACGACCTGACCGACTACTTCTACACCAAACAGACGGAAGGGAACATTGCAATGTATTCTTGGATTCCTGAAGAGGTGTCAGATCTGATTCAACAAAATGCCGGCAGCGACATCACAAGCCATTGGAAAGCCAACGATCCGAACTACCAGAAAACCTTGAATTGCATGGAAAATGCCTTTTATGAAGGGATACCGGATTTCAGAGACACCGCGAGATGTCAGGTCAACAACTACATCTTGCTTGCTTTTACCATTATTCTTTGTGCCGTCATCCTCACCAAATTTCTCTCTGCACTGCAATTCGGTTCCAGGCGCAGACCAGCAGCCCAGGACAAATTTGTAATCTGTCAGGTCCCAGCTTATACGGAAGGCGAAGACCAGCTACGAAAAGGTCTTGATTCATTGACAGCCCTCCAGTACGACAATAAGAGGAAGCTTATATGCGTCATGTGTGATGGGATGATCGTGGGAGGCGGTAACGATAGGCCAACTCCAAAGATCGTACTTGATATCCTTGGCGTTGATCCCAAAATTGACCCTCCCGCGCTTCCCTTCAAAGCTGTTGGCCAGGGCAATGAACAACTCAATTATGGCAAAGTTTACTCTGGTCTTTACGAGTACGAAGGAAATGTGGTACCTTATATCGTGGTGGTGAAGGTCGGCAAGGAGTCCGAACAGACAAAATCAAAGCCCGGAAACCGGGGCAAGCGAGACTCACAGATCTTGCTTCTCAGCTTCCTGAATCGTGTCCACCACCGCGCACCTATGTCGCCACTCGAGCTCGAAATCTTCCATCAAATCAACAACATCATTGGCGTGGATCCTGAGCTGTACGAGTACCTTTTCATGGTTGATGCTGATACCAGCGTCAAGGAAGACTCGCTGAATCGACTGGTTGCAAGCTGCGCCAATGATGCGAAAATCGCAGGAATCTGTGGCGAAACAAGCTTGGAAAACGAGGAACGGAGTTGGTGGACCATGATACAAGTCTATGAGTATTACATCTCCCATCATCTGGCAAAGGCATTTGAGTCGTTGTTCGGTTCGGTTACTTGTCTGCCTGGATGGTAGGTCTAGAGTCTCATTCTCTAAAGTGGCAAGGCCTACTGACACTTCTCTAGTTTCTGCATGTACCGACTTCGAACAGCGGACAAGGGCCGCCCGTTGATCATCTCCGACAAAGTCATCAACGATTACAGCACCTGCAATGTGGACACACTGCACAAGAAGAACCTCTTGTCCCTGGGTGAAGACAGATATCTTACAACGATCATGACGAAACATTTTCCATCAATGTCGTACAAATTCGTACCAGATGCCTACGCTAAGACCGCAGCGCCCGAGACGTGGGGGGTCCTCTTGTCTCAAAGGCGACGCTGGATCAATTCCACGATTCATAACCTCGCCGAGCTAGTCTGGCTCAAAGACCTTTGCGGTTTTTGCTGCTTCAGTATGCGGTTCGTGGTCTTCATCGACCTTTTCGGAACGATCATCCTTCCTGCTACCTGCGGGTATCTGGGATATCTGATCTACCGTGTTGCGAGCCACACTGGTCAATTCCCACTCATTTCGCTCGTCATCTTAGGATGTGTATATGGTCTTCAGGCGATCATATTCCTGCTCAAGCGACAATGGCAGCATATCGGATGGATGATAATCTACCTCCTCGCGTTCCCTGTCTACTCTTTCGTCCTCCCAATATACTCATTCTGGAACCAAGACAATTTTACCTGGGGTAACACTAGGATCGTTCTCGGCGAAAAGGGCAACAAGCAAATAGTAGCCCTTGAAGACGAAGGGTTCGATCCTCGGAGCGTCCCGCTCCAAAGGTGGGATGATTACGCAGCGACGAACAATCTACCAGGCCGTCGCGGCATGGCAGGCACCATGGAGAAGAGCTATGAGGACGAATATGCCACCAATGGCTTCGAGATGGACGATATTCAATCAGTGTATTCGTCCGCTAAGCCTGCTTCCACAATACTCACTGGGTTCCATAACGCTCCACCAGCATACATGCCTCCCCAATCACCTGCAGCCTTTGGACTTCCGAACAGACAATCCACCCATTCATTCGCTCCTTACAAGGACCAACCGCAGTATTCACGCCCGCAGTCGAGAATGCAATCGGTGACAGGGGCGAGCGATTATAACCATCCGTACCAGAGGATGAGCATGCCCAGCACAGACAATCTTATTGCTATGCAATCACCGACAGTACGGCAAAATCGAAGCCCACTTGGATTTGGAAGCAGACCTGTGAGCACCGTGGACTTCCGGGGGACGCACAACGGCCCCGACGACGGTGCGATCATCGAGGCTGTGCGGAGCTGTCTTACAGAAGTCGACCTAGACAACGTGACGAAGAAACAAGTACGCGCTTTAGTCGAGCAGCGATTGCAGACAGAATTGACGGGGGAGAAGAGAGCATTCTTGGACCAGCAGATTGATGCTGAGTTGGCGAATATGTAAATGCAATGATATAACGGTACGAAAAGCGGGTATTGCGTGGATGAAAATTGCATCAGGAAAGGAGCGTAGCATAGAGCATTTGAGTGGCGCCATGCTGCCAGGGACATCGTTATCTTCACGATGTGATTTTGTATAGATAATTTAATGCTCATGATGAGTATGTGAATAGTAATATGGATTGCGTCTGATCACCTGCCCGTCTGTTTCTCATCCTCAATTTGCCTTCTCAGATGGTCCAGCACTCCTTCTCTCGTCTTCCAATGTGCTTCTAATCCCTCCACCAGCTCCCTGACCCCCTTGATTTCATTCTCCACTCCTTTCAAAGCCTCTCCGGCTTTGGTTTTGCCTTCGCCCCTTTCTAAATCTCGGATCTCTTTCCGCTTATAATCCAACAGCATCTCCAACTCTCTTTTCACAAGCGCCGGCTTACTCTCCTCCTCCCTTCTTCTTCCGCTTCGGCCCTTCGCTTTCGTCTCAATCGAATCGATCTTGGCTTCGAGATCTTGAAGCTGCCTCTTCAACCTCACCTCTTCCCAGTCCTCAGTCGTGCGTACGCTACTGAAATCTGTGCCAGACGGCTGATAGCTGCTCTTCCCGCCCACACCTAGCCGGCTAAGGTACGTGTCCCCAAATTTAGCTTTGCGCCCCGTGCCTGTGCCCTCGTCTTCATTGCCCCAGCGCTGAGCAGGCGATCTCGATTTCACGCTCTTGTTCTCGAGGTTGTGGTCGATTTGGCCTTGCTCGAAGGTAGAGCGGAGCGACGCCGGGACGGAGCGCGGGATACGGTAACCTTCGTGTCTATTGTTAAGTATGTGCAAGAAAGCCAACGCCGCATGCTTCCCGACTGCAGGTTCCGAAGCTGGGTTTACCAAGTTCCATGCTGAGCGGAGGTCTGTGTCTGGGACGTCTAGAGAGGTGTAGAGGGGTTCGAGAGAATGGAAAGTGAGGGCGCCGTGTGCGTCTTTGTTTGCAGTGTAGATTGACTCATACTTTGATTTGTCGCTGGGTGACATGTACCAGTCGAAGCCGTCTTTGAGGTCCAGGGCGTCGTCGTCGTCGTCGGAGGGTGAGATGGGGGAGAACGCGGGTTGGTTACCGGAGAGAGCGCGATTTGCTTGGACGAGATGGGCTTTGGATTCGGGGACAAGCCAGTCGGGGAGTGAGGAGGGAACGTCTGCGTATTCCTGGGTTGGAAGTGTCAGCATGGGCGTTCCCTCCAGGCGGCTGCATGTAGACAAGGCAGCTCTGCTGTTTTTCTAGCACGACAGATTGCACCTACGCCATTTACTAAGTCAAAAATGATGCGCATAGCCACGCAAAACTCTTCGAAATCGAGACTGCCATCGTTGTCAACGTCGGCAAGGTCCCAGACTCTGGCGAGTTGATCCTCCCTGAGCTGGCTGTTCTTGAGTACGGAAGCTGCCTGATCTCCGCTCAGGTGGGTTCCACCATTGGCTAAAGGAGAGAAGATTTCCCAGTATTTCTCTACCTCTGCCTGTTCTATCCGTTTATTTGACATTATTCTGTGTTCACGACATGATGACTAGAGCATGCTCAACTGCTCGCTCTCGGGTATGCACCCATTGAGGCTAGAACAGCGTCGCTAGCGCGGCAATCGCGGCTCTTTTCGGACCGAAGAGCCAAAGAACATTCAGTCAAGCTACAATTCCAATAGTGCTGTAATAAGGATGATACCCTCTGCAGAAGATCATGAACGAGGATCAATATATTCAGCAGGCCTCTCTATCTCCCCATGCACCAGGTTTTCAGCCAATCCTTGTGGACAGCTGCCACGTCCGGAGGCGACGATCTGCATGATGGCTCCCAATCTGTGCGGATCAGATTCAGAGGTGCGCACTAACAGTTTGTGTGAATGCTACCGTAAGTTGCGCTCGCAGCTTTTGCAGCCTTTGCGAGTAGCTGCTTGCGATATTCATGCTGGTAAGGTACTTTTCCTTTGCGTGCGTTAGCTCCAACCGACTTCATGATTCGAAGCCATCCCCACGCCCTTCCCGGTCCGATCTCCTTGGCTTTTGCTCCCTCAGTAGTCATGGCGCCCTTCTGCGCAGTATCGCGGGCGTTCATCGTTTATTCCTTGCTCATGCGAAGGCGAGTAGATGGCCGTGAAGAGGTAGGCTTTGAAACTGGGAAGTATCAAGTGGAGCCGGATTCGTTCTGGAGAGGGAGCAACTCGTGCCTTGTAATGTTAGCAGGCGTTCACGGAAGCTAAGGAAAGATGCCTGACTTATCTCGGCATTTACCTTTCGTAGGAGCGAGTCCGGAATATGAGTCGACAATTTTAAAGTGACATCTTGGCTGGCTTTGCGCTGATCAAGGCCGTTTCAAGGTAATTTTGATATCAGCCCTGCTTACTGTTTGCCGAATCAACTATCGCACTATATGAAGGTCTTTAACCCTGCACACGATGTTGCTGTGGCATCTCTGTTGGAAATCCTTCCTCCCACGCCAATTCCAAACAAACATCAATTCGACCACTAAGCGTCCTTCACGCCCAATACCAGAACATGCAGCACTGAAGAGCAATTGATGACGCTACAACAGGGGGTCTCTGCTTCGATGCCATGAACAGTGACGAGCTCCTTCGCAGCGGCAAACCCAAGAGTAGGAACGGGAGCACATTGCTTAAGCTCAAGCACGTGAGCACCACAAACTCATGCTCGATCTAGACCATCAAGCAGTTCACGAAGGGACCGTAAGCCGCCAAAAAGCGCTCAACCAACAAAATCTGGGAATACGGTGTCTAAAAACGAGACAGCCGTGGAGGATAAGCCAAAACCCACAAGTACGGGGAAACGGAATCTAGAAACGAAGCAACGGTTGAGCCTGGCAAGGAGTTCACAGACCCTGGGAAAGTGGGATCTGGGAATGAAACTGCGAGAATAAGAATACAAAGAGGGCAGCGAAGCGGAATATGTCACGAATACGGCTCAGAAGGCAGAGCGGAGACAAAAGCGGAGAAGAGACGGGGATAACGAGAGGCCATCATCATTGAGGGTCTGGATTGTGTCAGATAGAGATGTTTTTCAGATTTCAACATGACACTTCGGCGAAAGATCAACATTTCCCTATTACTCGCTTGCACTCATCCTGATGCTCAACACGATAGCGCTTGCGGCAGCTGATTTCCATGAGCGTGCCAACAGGAAAGATGGCTTCCCTTATTTCCTTGTTTTCGTCGAGGCTTTGAGGACCCGACCACAGATTAACCTGCAGTTTTCCTCGACTTTCTGAGGCTTTGGCTGGCTCAATTTCAGTCCGCGGGATCGAAAATTCTTCAAGGGCAATTGACTCTGTTCGAGATCCTTTCTTTTTGGTTGGCCCAATCTCAGCAGAATGCACTCCACTGCTACGGACTTCTTTTGCTTTGGCTGGCTTGATCTTGGCTGGTAAGGGCGACGGTTTTCCATGGACGGGGATCGCTCTCGCTTTGGTGGATTCAGTACCAGTCGCCTAGTCTTAGGGGCAGTAGCGATCGAGGGCTCTGCCATGTTCACATCATCTGATATCGTTGTGTGCCTATTCGGGGTTGTCGCCTCCTGGTCCTCTTTGGGAAAAGACCTGGCAGCCTTGATTATCGTTTCCCTTGTAACCTTAATTTCTAAGTCCTTCGCTACCTCGGTCATTTTTCGCGTCTTGCGGTACGCATCTCTCTGCTCGTTTTGGAGCGTTTGGACCCGAGCCTCTGCTCGCCCGGCTTCCGCGTTCATCTTCTCGACTTTCTCACATCGCTATTTGGTACTCGCTGAAGAAAATCATTTTCTCGATGTTGATGTTACCATTTTTATTTTGGGTAGTTCCTTCGCTACGACATAACCATGGCGTGGAGGGCAGGGCGCGGTGCTTGCGCCACAAGGTGTTCACCTTGGTATGTGCTCTTTTTGCGGCTTCTTCAGCTGCGGCAGACAGGTATGAGCGTTTCTCGGCTTGGAGTGCGTCAATGATCTTGTCTTTTAGCTTGATCACCTGCTGGTGGTCCTGTATTCTGAGCTTGGAGGCAGCCATTGTAACGGGTGGAGGTGGCATTGAAGCTTGAACTGGACCCTCATTCTTCCGTGATATGTTCCGCGTGCCGTACTTTATACTAAAAGACGAGTAAGCATCTTCTTTCTGCCAAATCAGTCGAAGCATGGGACAAATGCAAGGTGCACGACGGGAAGAAAAGACGATTTCACAAAGAGTCCGGATCGCAGCATTATCTGGGAATGCATTAAGGGCTGAAATAGAGCATACTTACGACGTATTGGACAAGCTAGCGTTGGTGAGAAAGCGAAGTGATTTCGGGAGTTCTGCTATTGTGGGCTGCGACATGGTCGTGGATGCAGATGACTTCATATGGTGATTCTCGAGGCTAAGAGGATAAAGATATGATGTTGCGTGAACACCCGGAATACTATGCTAATATTTTAGGGGAATTCGATGGTTTGTGCTTGCGAGATGGAAGGTGACAGCCAAATCGGAAAGCACCTATGCTCAAGATGTAGGCTTGATGGAGTATTGCATTAAAAGGTGAGTTGCCATAAGACTGACACAGGAACCCCTGAATTTATTCGCATTATTGAATGACTCATGTGAGTCCTTTCGAGAAAAAGCATCGAGTATTGTCTAGATACTTCCCTCAAGTATCTAGTGCCCGCAGAGAACAAGGGAGCCCCAACGTCCATCAGCTTCCGCGCTTCCTAGCCTAAGAACGGCCTCCTCTCTACTCATACATCCTACCAAACCGAATGCGCCTCCTTTCATCCGTTGACCTCATCTACAGGAGTAACCAACCCAGCCTTCGGACTCACATTTTCGGTCTTTCTGTCCCGCAATCAATCAATGTTTGTACAGTATCACTGATGGAGGTGGAAAGATACCCACTCATACTAAGGGATTGATCGTCGTCCACGCTGTCCCGTGCATGATCTGTCTTCGATTCAGCCTCTCGGTTGTCAATTCTGCTTGCTAAACGTCCACCCACAAGGAAGGATTTGTAGGCATCGTGTTCCTTGAGATATGTGACCATTGCTGGGGATGGTATCGTCGCAGTCTTGTGAACGGATACCCTGGACGACTGCGCACCCTTCTGAAGCTCAAATTCACTAAACCATGCTCACATTTAGTAGCAGACCAGCTTCATGAAGGGCAACAACCCACGTCATGCTGCAGTGGTTCGACTCTGTTGATACTTGAGCACGATGTCGAAAGTCTTTTATGGCGATAAATTTACGTTAGTGTAAGATGGATGATCAGGAAACTATGGTCTCATAATTGATCTAGGCTTTTGGAAACGGATGGAGAGGGTTATTAAAGAGAGAACGAAATTCAGAAACTTTCCGGAAAATAGGAAAGAGCCAGAGATTTGTGCTTTGGATAAACAGGAAGGAAGACTGAAGCTGCTTCACTCCGAACATGGCATCTTCTCTATTTCAACGTCGTCCTAAATTTAATACCGACTTGGGCAAAGTGTATTGGAAAGGCCGCAGGTAGGAAGCAACGATATGCAAATCCTGTTGCATCAATCTCGGACTTGGTGAGTAGAGTAACTCTGTCCGAAGTGTGGGGCATTAACTGAATGCAGCAAATTCCTGGTGATTCACAGGCCTTGCGCCTGGTAAGAAGCATAGTAGGAATAAAGCCTTGCGAATTGGAGTCGCGGTTTGGGTTGCTCACCTTATTCTACTCGACCTGACATACTAATGTAGGTATGTAGGAGATGGGCTCGATATGGCAGATATCCATATCGGACTAAGCCAATTTTGGCTTTCTCCTTGTCTAGGGTGGTTGCCTGCATATGGATGCTAAGGAAAGGTAGTGCAAATCTACGGAGTACCGAGACTCCCCTGCAGCTTCAGCCCCGGAAAAGTACCTTATTGGAGAGGTTTGTTAGTTTTGGGGGCCGTTCCTTGTCGTCGCTAGAGAAGCATCAGGCTGCGCCAGCGACAGGATCCTTGTTATTGATTCGTCAATCTCCTGAAACCCCACCACTTCATCATCTTGCGATTACAAGGCGCCCAGGTCAATATCTTATTGGAATTTCTAGAACGACTATGCCGGACAATCCTGGCATCGTTTATCGCTCGACTTTCAATTTTCCTCTTCTTCCCATCTTCCCATCTTCTTATTTGCACTACAATCCCCACATCTTTCGTACTTTCCATACTCAATCTCTTCACATCGCATATAGCCCCTATGGCATTAGTCCCTTTCACTTGTTGTGATCCTAGCTTCATGAGCTGAAGTCCAAGCACAGCTTGATATACTCACGCCATCCTCTCACGCAGCTACTCATCACAGTTTCTATCCTCTCGTCTTTCATTTGCCCTCTCCTGTCGTTGATAAGACATTGTGGGAAATCAGATCATTTTGATATGGTCATGTTGGCGCAGTTGGTGAACAATAGTCGTAGCAGCCTTGGGCAGCAGTGTGACGATAACGATGAGGAGTTCCCGTCAGCGCCAGCGTCATTACCGTCGGTACCGTCTTTTGGTACAGAAGAATGGCGGCATTTCCGCTTCAACGCTTTGATGGATGCGAGCACGACGTCTGCCAGCCCGATGTCTTCATGCTTTCCGGGCTTCGCCAGTAGTGGTTCGTCCGCGGTAGGAACCAATAGCGTCACGCATCGAGGAAACCGAAAGCGCTAATCTCCTGTTGCAGGGAATCGCGAGGTCATATTCGACCACACCGCTTTCTTCGACAAGTGTTGAAATACCTAGAAGTAGTTGGCCTCTGCTCCTCGAGACATCCTCGCAAGTCCAGTTGGCTGAATTGAGCTCCAAAAAGCACACAAAGTTCGTCTTTGAGGACCCTTCTATGGCCAAACCCAAGAAGGATAAGACAATGAGAGCGTGTACTCCATGCTTTACCAAGAGGTTGGAGGTATGCTACCCTCTTTCTCTTCATGGCAATTCTGCGTAGAGCCTTAGGCAGCCGTCAAGCTGAGCTAGCCTGCTGACCCTTCGATGCTAGTGTTCCGAAAGCAAAGTGCCAAATCGCTGCATGCAATGTATTGGCAAGACTAGCTATTGCAAGGGACCAATCGAAACCCCTCAGCTACTTGATCTAGGTGAGCCCAATCGAAAGTAACGTGAACATGCTAACAGATGCCTTAGAGTGGCTGGACACAGGGATAGCTGCATTCCTTGGATACTATCAGGATGCACCTAAACATTCTGGGACTATGCAGGTAGACTTGAGGTTGGACCCTCAGTCCGAACAGGATGTCGTCTCAAACAGTCAGACGTACCGTATTCAATTACCGGAGCTGCGAGAAGACTTCTATTTCCTCTGGGACTCGTCCAATCTTGATGGCGTGTTGGATGCCATTTTTCCTACTGATGTACCTCTCTGCATGGCACCCAAACCTGGGTTATACGATTTGTCTTCGTATGAGGTATGCTCTCAATCGCAAATCAATCTTCTCACACTGACGGGGAAACCCTTTCAGCGTCTTTGCTGACGTCTCTGTGCCTGCATATCGTTGTTGCGTCGGCCAAACGAATGCACCCTAAGCCAGCCACATATGAATGACCACAGAATTCTTCACCTGGTCGTTGGGATTCTCTGTCAGCTGGCCCGCACGGCGTCCTCCACAATTGCCGAAATTTTCGAGCACATTCGAGGATGCTGTTTTGCCAATCGTGATAGACGAGGGACCCCAAATCTGATGTTCATCTTGGCCGAGAATTTGGGTCACATGCACGCCGAGATTCGGTGTTTCATTGACGTCAAGGGAGGATATCCTGACCCAGTACATTCATTCTAGCTCTACAGACGAGCGTGGCTAATTGCGTATCAGCTCCCTTTGAGTGGGTTACTGCAAAACGTTACTCAAAATCTAGACGAGCTTGAGAACCTTGGTAGGGGGCTTTGCCCAAAAGCTTTCGAATCGGCGTACCGATCACCTGCTCTGGACATTGCTGGAATACATCTCACACCCTGTTTCGAACCTTCCCCCTATAGTACTACCGAAAATATCTTCACTTTACAGTAAGGATGACCTCTACATGATGCGAATAGTTAAGGCACTGATTTTCCTCTTCTCTCAATAGCCAATACACCTCTCTCTTAGATGTCTTGCGTGACTTCACCCCGTACCGAATTTTCAGTGGCAATCATCCTGTCCCGACTATATTCAACGACAAAACCGCTGGACTGTGGCAAAACATGGATGTCGAAGATACAAATTTCCTCGCTGGACACGAATTGCAAGACGATATCGGCAATAGTCAAGACATGATCTTTGAAGATCGCGTTGCATTCGAAGTCAAGGGATTACAAGCGGAAGCAAATGCCATGCTCAATCTAGAATGGACTCTGAGACTCGATGACTTTGCAATACCACAAAGTACAGAAGCAAGTGTCGGTACGAATCCCTCCCATGCTAAGATACTCGACCCCAGGCTCCACGGCCAACATGTGGATTTGGGACGCCAACCAAGCGAAGTACAGCAAGCTGGCTATGCTTATTTGCAGGGTACCGGCCCCGAAAACACCGATATGAGCGGCAGCTTTTTGACATCCCCAAAGGACTTGACGTCGCCGTCCCGAGCCCAATGGAATACCATTCAACGAACGGAGACCGCAAATCAAGATAACGCCACGTTAATTTCCCCAAAGCCACTTTGCTCGATGCCCACGCCAACTACCGGAAGTATTCCAAAGACAGCCAGCAAGCGCAAGCGCATCAAGACTGCTTTGTCACGCAAGAAGCCATGCTTGACACCAGCCCACCGCACCCACAACGAGGATTCGTGTTCATTGGAGAGCGGCTGGTCGTCTAAGCTTACCTTACGCACAGAGGCAGTCAATACAATAACCACCAATCATAAGATGTCATCGAACCAGCCTAGGTATGAGTACCCAACAGGACATCCACGAGTCGGTTGGATGCCGGCATCGGAACAAGGAAGCGAAGGGAAATTTTACAGTGCGGGCACTGTCTCAGACATCAAAATTCCAAACTCGGAAAGACGGCCTATGTCGTGGCCCCGCAGAAATCCATGGCGTAAATCTCTTGATATCTCCGTGGCGGTGCTTACCAAGGGTTTTGAGAAACTGATGGCGGAAAGAGAAGCCTCACTGTCGGCCGCCTGAGTTGGACAGTGGTCTGTTAGCGCGTTTGCAACGTTTCAACTGGCTCAGGGATCGAACGTCCTTCAGGGTCGGAGAAAATTGCAAGCGAGCATTATCGTTAGACACCTAGCTCCTTCCGGGGACTTTTATTTGTAGAGAGACCTCAGGAAGGATTACTGTGGCCATATACTCTATACGAGGCCACCGTTAGTAGAATTTTAGACTCTGATTCTTTGACTTCTCGAATTCGACTTCCTGGATACTGTTTGTGAGAAGACGAATCCGTTACTCATTCACGAATGTGACATGTATTGATACAGACGAGACTTTTTGGTTATGGTGGTCATAGTCGTTAACTCTTGATGCCCCTAGAATAGAGCACGCTGATGGCACCAGGGTAGCGGAATGCCTGAGCTGCAAGTATGAGTTTACTCAGCTTGGACCAGGAGGGAGCAAAGCGTGCTCTTCTCCCTCATAAGACAATCTTGAATTCATACTGACGACTAAAAGCGAAAGACTGGCATGAACGAGGCATGAATCTCGTGGAGCAGGGGAGCCTTTGAAGCAGAAAATACAAAGTGTCTGCGGATGTTTGTGAACAAATTCAAAAAGAGTAGAAGACCGAGCACTAACACGCAATCATCAACCACGTTGTATGCGAAGGGTGACAATGTTGCCATACCCACAGAGAGAAGAGTCGCTTTCGAAGAGTGAAATATGTATTTAATTCCCAAAGATTAAGCAAAATTGAGCTTAAACCTCATCAAAGTCATCGCTCAGGCTCTGATTGTTTTCCAGTGGCATCATCAAGCTCTGCCTTCTCCACTCTGCGTTCCTGCTGCGCTTTCAGAGCTCTCTCCACCTGCCACACCGCACGCTCAACCTCGACTGCTAGCTCAGAGACTTCAAGGTACCCAGCGAAAAGCTGACCGCTGGATTCCGACAACAGCATTTTCTCCGCTGTTTCGGCCGGGGCGGACTTGGCGCTGGATCTGGATTGGAAGCTGTCCACTTCCTTATCAAGCTCTTTGATAGACGCGTCCATTGCGGCCTCCATATATGCCATACCTAGAATCTTGGAAGGGGACAGCTTGACGATTTTGTTATCGACTAAGAATTCCAAATGCTTTGAACCACTCCTTGCTTTTTCAATTCAGCCACCACAACCGGACTCGTTGATTTGCTTTGTACTGACCTCGCCAATGGGACCAAGCACGAAAGCAGAGGTAGAAGAACGGCAGGTTTGGCACTCTATATCATACCGGCGTCAGATACGTACACATGTCTGGGATGAGCTCTGACACAGAAGACCACTCACACTGGAAGCAACGCCACAGGCGCGGAGATTGGCATCCCGATAACACTTGCCCAGAGCCACTTGGTGTGGAATCTCTGTCTCTCCTTACTTCCAAGCTTCTGCAAAGCATCGTGGACCTCGCCAGAGTCAATGAAAGCCTCCGGATACTCTATTCGGACTTCCTCTTTGCCCTCGATCTCATCCTGTTTCCGTCTCTCGCTCAACGGCGGTATACTTTTCAACCCCCACTCTGCATACGGCAAGCGTTGAAAAAGCTTGTTGCCATATGATGTGACCTTCTTCTGCCAGCCGGACTCTTTCTTCTCCCAGTTGAGCCAGAGGTTCGCGCCTTTCGTAGCCACCCTATCCAAGAGGGTGGTTTTTTCAGATAGCTGGGGGGTCCGTCGTTGACAGTAGATGAGACTTTGTCTTGTAGAGATTGGTAAAAGGAAAAGGCGCATTGCAGGCTAGGACAGAAGTCCTTATAGACTGCGCTGTAGAGGATAATTTTGACGTCTCTAGGACGCGCTGGGCATGGCTTCGCCAAGCCTTTTAATTTCTTGTACAACGTCACTCTAGACTCTTGCTGTACTCTTAAAACCAGTATTCTGCTTTCTACTTAATGATTTTCCTTCTTGTACCCTAGCTTTTCTAATGATAAGTTCTATCCATCATGATCCGCAGATAGTGTTCAGGACTCCACCCAATGGTTCCACTATCTGCCTTTCTTTGGAGCCTCCGGCCCTAAACAAGCTGTTGGAGCTCACAGCCTGCCTACGCTACTTCCGTGAGATCAATGGCTTTTGGAGAGGGATCCTTTCAATCGCGGGCAGCGAGTTTGCTACGCGCTTCCACTCCTTCCACAACTCATTCGAATGGCCAAGGCGCAAACCAGGAGAAGGCATCTGTCGTCGCCTCGAACACGTCTACAGAGCACCCTCTGAACGAAAAGACCATAGTCGAAGAGGGAACGGATGATCCGGAGAAGCTACGGACTTCTTCTTCGAATGGAACAACGTATCATTCTTCTGGCGGTAATGCTGTAGCTAACGACAGGGCCGCTCAGAGGATCGTCAGAACAATACCAAGTCAGTCTTCCAATTAGCCTTGTCTGCCCGTACGCCAAAAACTCTGCTCTGATGCGTAAGTTGCAATTATTAATGACCAGTATCCCAATCTAGGTTGGGTACATACACTTGATGAGGACGACGAAGATCTGCTCGGGGCAGCGCACTCGTTGTCTCGCGCTCCCGCCGACGCTATAATAGCCCAACCCAATGGCACCATGGCGGCTGCTCATAACCAAAATCCAGGTCCGTTTCGAGGCCGTCTGTACGATCATGAGTGGGAGTCGACTCCTCCTTTTGCTGGTAATGCAGCACGAGGATTGGGGTCACGGTGGAGGGCATACGTTAGCTCTTCTGCGTACCCGACTATTTCAGCAGAAGGTGGAGAGATTGTTACGGAAGAGTGGCTGCAACAGAACGGTCCAGACTATGCAAGACCTTGGCTCGCTGGTGCTTCCGATGGAGACCCTGAAAAGGATCCGGCAGGCTTGTATAGGTTCAGGGCAAAGAGGAGAGCATGGTACATCAGAGTCCAGCGGACGGTTCTGCGGAATCCCATTGTACCAATGGTCATTCGCATGAATGTATGGTCATTCTCAGCAGTCGCGCTGGCTCTTGCATGTTCAATTCACCATATTACAGATAAGAGCCCTGATATGGATTCTACACCGTCAACCAATATGGCGATCGTCGTGGACGCCGTTGCCCTGGTCTACCTGCTCTACATCACCTACGATGAATATTCTGGCAAACCTCTTGGCTTACGGCCTGCGAAAGCGAAGATGCGGCTCATCTTCTTGGATCTTTTCTTCATTGTATTTGATTCTGCGAACTTGAGTCTGGCTTTCGAGGCTATCGAAGGGAACTGCGATTCCCGGGTCTGCCACCGACAGAAGGCCTTGGCTTCGGTCCTCTTGATTGCACTAGTCGCGTGGCTTCTTACCTTTTCCATAAGTGTCATGAGGTGAGCACTATCGAACATTTCGACCGGCTAATAGCTTCGCTAACGATGACTCAGGCTTGTAGAGCGGGTTACTACGAGATGACATAAAGCCTGGACATTATATGGCTTTCTTGACTACTATTCTCGTACATCATTCGGGAGGGTCGTTTATGCATAGGGAATCGGAGTCGCATTGTTCATGGCGTTGACGAAAGGTTCTTGACTGTACAGGTAGCGTGTTCGTCGTTGGACATGTAGTGAAACCTTTGAGTACCTATTTTCAAATTGCTTATGACGTAGCTATTCTGGCTCTAGATAAGCTTCGCCTGGAGGCGCGTCCTGACCATTTGCATCCTCCCCGATACGACAGCTTCATGCGTTCGTCTTTTGCATTTCTAAGAACTTTGTCAACGATGACTACATCTAAAGCGCCTCTCACAGCTCTCAAAGACCTTCGCGTGTCCTCCCATCAGATTTCCGCGTTCGACCTCATACCTAACACGTCCATCCAGAAGAAGCCTCTCCTCATCTACCACTTTGCTTTCCATCCGAGTGCTTCTGCCTCTGCAATGGAAAGCCATCTCTCAGCCGTTGGAGTCGTGAGCCCGCAGTGGCGGTACACCATGTACAGTCAGTCTCATTTCCACTCCACCTCTCATGAGGTGCTTTGTGTTGCATCGGGTAAGGCCAGGCTGTGCTTCGGCGGGGAAGAGAATTCCGAGAGGGTGGAGGCAGTGTTAGAGAAGGGAGATGTCATGGTTGTGCCGGCAGGTGTGGCGCACCGTTTGCTGAGGGATATCGATGGAGGCTTCAACATGGTTGGGAGCTACCCGACAGGCAAAGCTTGGGACATGTGCTATGGAAAGGAAGGGGAAGAGGAGAAAGTTGAGGGGATAGGGAGCTTAGGGTGGTTCGAGAGGGACCCTATCTACGGTGATAAAGGGCCCTCTCTTCATGTGTGAGAGACTGGGTCATTCTTCGCCGACTAAGGGCCAGTCTGCTGAGGATGTATATTGATGGTACTCATGGAAAAGGGACGGAGAATGGAATACAGTTCATTGCTCAACATCTTCCTTTGTGGGACGATGATCAGTGATCAAAAGCCCAGAAGAAAAGCGTAAGATGATCATTGGAGGCAAATCTGAAAGCCGAACAATTCCAACTTTGACAGCGCCAAGCACCTGTAAAGATTGTCGCCTTGCGCCTGCGCTTGCCTCTTTGGGTTTAAGGCTTTGGGCCTCTTAGCATTTTGGTAGTCCAATGAACTCATCCGCCAGATCTACCTGTGTCGGATCAGTCTCCTCAACACCACAAAACCACCTGCCGCATTTCACAATCCCGGCCGAAGATATACATAGTTTTGCGGCCAGTATGACAAGTGTCTTCGGCCTTTTGAATTCTTAAACAAAGACCTCTCCTTCTGTTCGCGGGCCTCTGCAACAATCACCTCCTTCAACACCAACCTCAACACCTTCAGTTTCCACCATTACCTTTCTTGGCTGCCTACTTCAACCAGCGTACATCCTCTCGAGGCCACATTCACGCTAGACTACCGACAGTTCGAGCCCACGTCTACGTTGACGCGTCCGACTTCGACACCACTTTTGCCATCTAAGTATCTCGGCCCTCAAAAGTCCTTTCGCATTCGGTCATCCACCTTCCCCCCTCCTGCTACATTCGAGTACATATCAAATTCCGTCTTCTGATCATACCTACCGCTCAGCGCTACCAAGATGCCGATCACCATGCCTCCAGCTCCTAATAAGGACGATCTTGCAGCAACATGGAATTTCTTGCAGGTTGGAGTTGAGAAGATCATGACAAATCTGAAAGATGGTGTGGATATGGCAACGGTAAGTGGCTACCAAAGTTTTCCTGAAAGGCGATACTAATTCAAGGCTGTAGTATATGGGCATCTACACGTAGGTCGTATCAGGTCCGTTTAAATTCGCTCCTCACCTGACAGGGATTTAGGGCTGTTCACAACTTCTGTACATCTCAGAAAGCAGTAGCTTCTGGGGGAGGGATCATCGGCGGCAACGCCCACCGTGGAGGTGAGCTGTCTCCTGGTCTGCTGAAGTCCAATCCGAACATCCACTGACGTAATCATGCAGCTCACCTACTAGGGGAGGACCTCTACAAGAATCTCAAAGAATACTTGAAAGGTCATCTCGAAGATCTACATGAGAAGTCCAAAGGTCACATCGACGAAGCGTTACTGACTTACTACATCCGAGAATGGGACCGATACACAACGGCCGCAAAGTACACGAACCATCTGTTCCGCTATTTGAACCGACACTGGGTCAAGAGAGAGATCGATGAGGGGAAGAAGGATGTCTTCGACGTCTACACGTTACACCTCGTGCAATGGCGGGAGGTCCTGTTCGAGAAGGTCAACAACAACGTCATGTCTGCGGTGTTGAAGATGGTAGAGAAGCAGCGAAACGGAGAGACTATTGAACAAAGCCAGATCAAGAGCATAGTGGATTCGTTTGTCTCTCTGGGCTTGGATGAGACGGATAGCACGAAGTCAACTCTTGATGTTTACCGATTCCACTTTGAGAAGCCCTTCATAGATGCTACAACGATGTATTACGAAAGAGAGTCGAATCAATTCGTCGCCGAGAACTCCGTCATCGATTACATGAAGAAGGCCGAGACTCGTTTGGAGGAGGAAAAAACTCGGGTCGGATTGTACCTTCATCAAGACATCATGAACCCGCTCATGAAAGCTTGTCTGGGCGTCTTGGTCACTGGTCATTCGCCTTTGCTGAGAGATGAGTTTCAAGTGCTTCTCGATACTGATAGGCAAGAAGACTTGGCAAGGATGTATCGATTACTGGCCCGCATCATTGATGGCTTAGAACCACTACGGACAAAGTTCGAAGCTCATGTCAGGAAGTCAGGGCTTGCTGCAGTCGAAAAGGTTGCTACGGAAGGGGACAACATGGAGCCAAAGACCTACGTCGATGCATTGCTGGAGGTGCATACGCAGTATCAGAAGCTTGTTGATGATGCATTCACTGGCGAATCTGAATTTGTTCGATCGCTCGATAACGCATGCAAAGAGTTTGTAAACCGCAATAAGGTCTGCAAGACTGGGTCATCGCGTTCCCCAGAGCTGTTAGCCAAGTACACGGATGCCTTGCTGAAGAAGAGTGCCAAGAGCGCCGAAGAAGCTGACCTTGAGGCATCTCTCATCCAGATCATGACCGTCTTCAAGTACATCGAGGACAAAGATGTATTTCAGAAGTTTTACTCCCGAATGCTGGCGAAGCGATTGGTTCATTCAAGCTCCGCATCAGAAGATGCCGAGACGAGCATGATCGGCAAGCTGAAAGAAGCCTGTGGTTACGAGTACACCAACAAGCTTCAGCGCATGTTCCAGGATATCCAGATCTCAAACGATCTCAATAGCGCGTTCAAGGAGTACCAAGCGAGGTTACTGGACGAGGAAGGATTGAAGAAAGCCGTCGACCCGTCTTATCAGGTTCTTGGCACAGGTTTTTGGCCCCTCTCACCTCCTCAGACCAACTTCATCCCTCCCCAGGAGATTGTTGACACCTACACCCGATTTCAGAACTTCTACTTTGACAAGCATAGCGGACGAAAGCTCACTTGGCTGTGGCAACTCTGCAAGGGCGAGATGAAGGCCAATTACGTCAAGAATACGAAGATTCCGTACACCTTTTGCGTCTCTACATATCAGATGGCCATCCTACTACTGTTCAATGACTCCGATACGGTAACGTACGAAGACGCCCAGAAAGGTACAGCTTTGTCGGCAGAATGGCTGGATCCTTCCCTCAGTGTTTTCGTAAAGGCCAAAGTCCTGATTCCCTCTCCGGAGAACGCAAAGGCGGAGCCCGGCACGTCATATACCTTGAATTACAACTTCAAGCATAAGAAAGTCAAAGTCAACCTCAATATCGTGGTCAAATCGGACGCAAAGCAGGAGGTTGAGGAGACGCACAAGACTATCGAGGAGGATAGGAAGTTATTGATGCAGGTATGTGCCGCTCTCTTTCCCCTCTTGTTATCCGTCTCTAAGTTTAAGCTAGTCTGCGATTGTGCGTATCATGAAGTCGCGTAAGCACATGAAGCACGTCGTGCTCGTTCAAGAGACCATCTCCCAAATCAAATCCCGCTTCACGCCCAAGGTCCAAGACATTAAGAAGTCAATCGATCAGCTTATTGAGAAGGAGTACTTGGAGCGATTGGAGAACGAAGAATTGGGCTACCTAGCTTGATTGTGGTCAGCGACGACGAATATGAGTAACTGGCGCTCGGTCGTGTTTATGCATGGCGGTAAGATTGATGCATGATTGGCTGCGACGAAAAAGAAGCAAGGCGCCGGAAGAATGCATCAGTGCAAGGCTTGCGTTCGAGTTAGGTATGTCAGGCACAGTGCACGAGGGCGAAATGCATGGCTTATTGCATGGGACTCAATCTAGCAGTTGGTAACAGCAAGTGGTGTTGTCCTGAATTCACGATATTTTATGCCGCATGGGATTAGATAGATGATACCTCTTCAGCATTGCTTTGGCTTCACCTTTCGCTTCATCAGTTTGCAGATTCAGACTGTGTGAAAAGAGCACTCGCCAGAGCTCGAACGAATGCCAGACAGGCACACTGACTCTGTACCTGTGTGTCCAGTGAGAGCTGTCTCTAAATTACATTCCTTCTTTAATACTCCCCTTTCAGGTTCTCTCAAAGTTGCAGTGCACATGGTCTGGGTACTCGTACAAGTTTGCCGTTCTCCATCCTATCAAACAATCACTAACGAAAGAAACAATACGCATCGTTCATAACGTATTAGGCATCCAATCTCCCAATCCCGTCACCCCCCTTCTCCTCCCTAACCTTCTTCCCTCCGATCCTGCTATTCCATCTGCCCAGCTTCGTTGGATACGTCGCTCCGGCGGCCACGTTCTCACTACTCGCATTCGGACTCCCCTTCGCCGCCCATCCTTTCCTCCTGTCGCTCGCCCACGCGCCCCAGGAGGATATGTACGCGCCTGCCTTCTGCCCTGCCGCCTGCACCGAGGCTTGCGCGGCCGTGAGATCGGGAGCGCGAGCCGCGAAGCGCTGTGCCGGAGAAGTATTCTCCGATGATGATGTGGCGTTAGCGTTGGGATCGAGGTTGGCGTTTTCGGCGCGTTTCCGCTGGGCTTCTCGCATCGCTTCGATGTCGGCCCAGAGGTTCGAGAAGGCGGTGGAGACCTTTTTCTGGCCGGTTGCGAGATGCTTGTTCAGCGCTTCTTTGCTTGTTGCCAATCTGTCGTCGAGATGCAACGTCTGGATTTGCAACGCGAGACGGCGCTGTATGTCCTCGAAGCTGAGGTTTCCAGCTGTGGGATGGCGGGGCTCAACTATGTCGAAGAGATGGGAGTCGGTGTGGGAGTCGAAGAGTGCAAAGTTGGAGGTCTGACGCCATGTGTGGATAAACTCTGGGTTGAAGTCGACGGTTGGATCCCCTTCGATTGTGGGCAGGGGAGCTGAATGCGAGAGATAGAGGTGGTATTTTACCGAGGAGAGGAGGGCTAGAAGATATTCTTCGAATTGGAGGCGGATGAACTCTTCGGAGCCCATGTAGCCCATTGTCTTGGGTCGGGAGGGGTTGTTGTCATCCCAGGTGTCGTGGACAGTGGTGCTCAGAAAGTCTATCCAACGTCTATCCGCAGCGGATAAAGCCAGCGCGGTTCTGAGCGAGGTTGAAGTGATGTCGATGGTCGTGTCGTCCAGCTGTGTAGGTAATCAGCGAAAGCCAAGTATGTTAAAGCGGGTGCCCCTTACGTTGACAAGTATGTCACTGTAGCGATCTTTCTGCTGCAAGAGAAGAGAATTGGTTGATCCTACGATGTATGACTTCGTACCGTAATCGGCCAGGACGTCCAGCTGCTGCAATGGCGTATAGGGCCCGAAAAGAGCTCCTTCGGGGCGTCAGGATGGCCTCACATTCGTGGGGAAAAAGATCTAATACCTTTTCCAAAGCTATCAATAACAGAGACCTATGATCAGCTTCAAGTCTAAAGAATTAGTTGCGTGAAAACGTGGAGCAATACCTACAGCTGCAACGGAAGACCCATGTAAGAGAGCACTGCCATCCCGTAAGTCCGGACAGCCTGAACTTTGAGACGGAGAACGTACACGAATTTCGTTCACTCGTTCTCAATGACGTTGGCATGACCAGATCCTTTTCGTAGCTGTCGAACTCTGGATCTGCAGCGTCTTGTAATCTCCGCAAGAGACCGGGTATCAAAGAAATCAAAGCAAATTGCAACATGCATAGCCTTTCACAGCGGGAACCGAAGAAAAGCATCTATCAGCATCAGTAGATATTCAAGAGTCTTTCTTCGTCGTCTGGTCACCTTTGGTTGCAGCAAGCAGCATTTGAAGAGCACCAAAGTTTGGTGCCTGTATTCGTGTATGAGCTCCCTCAACGACAGACCTGGGTCAGTAAGCTGGAAGCA
The DNA here is from genome assembly GCA_033085395.1 of Xanthoparmelia taractica. Classification (NCBI taxonomy): domain Eukaryota; kingdom Fungi; phylum Ascomycota; class Lecanoromycetes; order Lecanorales; family Parmeliaceae; genus Xanthoparmelia; species Xanthoparmelia taractica. The sequence continues at coordinate 153,721 of JANQBS010000045.1, read as the reverse complement.
TCATTCGTTAGGAGACCGCTTCTTGCCTACCAAGATATTGATCATCCTCAGTATCCTGCAACTTCTTCGCTAGGCTCTCCTGAAATTTCTGACCTAGATTCAGCACAAGTCCCTATCAGAATGATATGTTCCACTCACCGACCTTCAGAATGTCCACGTCTGTAAAATCCCTATGCCTCCATCAGCCAAATGCCCTCTTGTTCCCAGATTCTGTTCCTTGAGCTTACTTCTGCAAAAACCACGCACCCGTAACCATAGACAGCTTCTCTCTCATCTGCCCAAAACATTGTGGACTATCTGCAATAACTACAATCGCCTTTTGTACCGTACTCCTCGTGACATCTGGCGGTTTGTTCAGGAGCTCATTGGCGTCCATTTGCCGAGTGCACGATATGCCAAATACGGAAGTAGGAGAGCTGGTACCCGTAGCTTTTTGGCGGAGGGTGAAGTAGGAAAAATCTTCAGCGGATCTGGTTCATGCTTAGCATCTGTTTGCGGGCCACTTGGGTGGGCGTCGTACGCATGCGCGCCGTCCGAGAGGGCCATGAAGGGGAGGAATGACCATTCATTCTCGGCTGCGGGGTCTGTTCCATCTCGAACGCCGAACCAGCTCTCGATCTCAGGTCCTCTAGCATATGTCAGTGTTGGGTATGACTCTATAATGCGGCCAGAGCTTGCCTCGCGTGGTGGAATCCAACTACGCAAACAATGGGCGTAGAGCTGGTGATGGGCGCCATCGTACAGCATCGGGATTCTACGTCTTTGCCCGTAGGCGCCTCTTGAATATTGGTCACAAGGGTATTTGGTAAGAACTGTGGTCGCGTCGGTTCAAATACTCGATCGCCAAGACTCAGCCTGAGCACTTTGCTCGGTATACTACGAAATCTACTTCTTGGCCTCGGAGGACGAAAGTTGTTTTGTGACTTGCAATTTGTTTTCTATTCATTCGCTGGAGAATGGTATATAAGCTGTAAACCCTGGCGTGCAAAGACAGGAGTAGACTCCACAATGTATTTTGCAAGAGTTTCAAGGGCCTAACCACAGTCAACAGTCTAACCAGCCGACAATCAAGTGCACATAGACCCCAAAGTCCTTCATTCAGGGAAACCGTGATGAAGACATGGTAATGATGCTAGAATCACACATCGCTACTGGTATCCGTTTGGGTCCTCCTGCCCGTCTGACTGATCGAGTTGATGGAAATCAAGGATTTCCTGGTACCTATCGGACCACTGTCAGCTACATTGTTTGAGTACCGGACATGGAGGTCTTGCGAACATCATGACCTTCCACTGGTCAACTGGCAGATCAGCATCATTGAACGACCAGTCGAACTTCTCCTCCGCCACCGGCTCATCGCTTGGATCATGGTAAGGAGCAAGGTACTCATGCGCCAGAGCGTCTCCGGCCCTTACTCGTAGTCGAGGATCAAAGACTAGCATCTTCTCGAGTAGATCGATGGCTACTCCCGGTCAGCGACTGGGACCTCGGCAGACAAGATATCATACCCAGGGGGTCTGCGTTCTTGAACTTGTTCGACAGAGGTTGTCGTTCCCGCTTTGGTAATGATTGCACAAAGCGGAGGGTCTGAGTCCAACTGTCAGAGATACAGAGAGATTCCCACAAGGAGGGGCCATACGTTTTCGCTGCCAATGGTCTGAATGACATCGTCTGGTGGTGTACCCAGAAGCTCCGTAATGATGGAGAATTGATTGACATGGTCTTTGCCGGGGAACAGGGGCTTCCCTTCTAGCATCTCCGCAAATATGCATCCTGCGCTCCATATGTCTACTTCTACATCGTATTTTTGCCATGTGAGCATGATCTCTGGGGCACGGTAGTATCTTGTCGACACGTAGCCTGTCATTTGCGGGTCTTGAATACGGGCGAGACCAAAGTCACAGATCTTCAAGTCACAATTCTCGTTCACGAGGATATTGCTAGGTTTCAGATCACGGTGGACTACTCCGGCGGAGTGCACGTATTTCAGTCCTCGCTAAACAATATCAGCGTCTTAAAGAACGGGGAGCGCCAATGCCCCAGCTGACATACCAAGATCTGGTACAAGAAATATTGAATGAATTGTTTTTCGAGTGGTCTTGAGGTTAAAAGCCGATGCAGGTCGGTGCCTAAGAGCTCGGTGACAAAGTAGCTGTGATTTCGGTAAGCTTCGCACAACGACAATTGCGCTTTTGAGCGATGCGACTCACATGTCCTCGAGGGGTGATATGAATATGTCGCTTAAGCTAATGACCTGGAACAGGTCAGCCTTGGACGTGGGTCACACACCCACCGATCTCTCACGTTTTCATGACGCAGGTGCTTGAGGAGTTTCAATTCTCGGTATGTGCGCTTAGACAGTACAGGAGTGCTGAAAGGTTTCATGATCTTCTTGACAGCCACAGCCTGACTGGTGAGCTGATCCTTTGCGGAGCTATGGGGAGATGAAGCATTAGGAATACGCTCGTCGTAATTGATTAGGGGGCAGAATACCAGACGAGCCCAAAGGCTCCCATCCCCACAGGCTGTAGGTCCGTGTACCTGTTTTCCAGCGTCAACATTGGACGATGAGGGCGAAGGGTGTGAGAGCGGGGTTGAGGCACCTGCTGGTGATTTCGAATGTCGTGCCAAAGATTTGGGCACGTACAAACTCGGCCATGATGACTTGATGGCCGAAGCAGGTTGAGAGGAAGAGGTCTACGGTTAAGGGAAGGGATGCGGTGCACAGGGCGAAAACAACAACTTGATTGTTGCAGCCGCGGTAGCTGATGATCGCCCCGGGGGTTTGCCTACCTTACCTAGCGTGCCGAGTTTTAGGGCATGAAAAATGATTAAATTGATCGGAATTACACCCCTTTTCCCTGTTGATCTCCCGAAATCAGTCACAAAAATACAACCTGGCGAAATGCCAATCTCAACCATCACCATGCAGCGTTTGTTGATATCAGATTCATATAGAAAGGGCGCAAAATCTTTTCTCATTCAGGATCAAAGTAAGGACTACAATAATCCTTTCCTCATCATACCTTCTGTTTTGCATCTGAAGTCACCACACCATGCCAACTTTTAGCTGAATTGATAGAGATCTAGGTACTCGTACTCAATCTTACCTCAATCTACAGTATGTCTATCTTCCTAACACCATTGAGGTACCAATCATCAACTTATTACTTGGGACAACTTGCACAGTCAATCACGCCATCGCACTGCTTCTTCTCAACTAATCCTGCATGCTCAGAATTGCCAGTTAAGACATTTCGTCCAACCGCCTTGCGATTGGTATTGGTGGGCCACTTACCACTTGGATATCATATTTGCCACTCAATAAGCAGACCATCTCTCGGTGCCTTCGTCTCCTCACAATCTTTGAGCCCTACCCCCAGTTCACCAGCCCATTGATCCGTGGTCAATGTTTTTACCGAACTCATTCTCTTTACGCCTCGATAAAAATTCCAATTATGGCCTTCTAGCTTCCTTCCCTCTTGTGTGCCTACACAGCATCTTTCATTGTCCGCAGCCACTCTGCCAACCCCTTTCCACGTCCAATTCTATGTAAATTTCCTCAGCTGATCAAACATTATAGTACTCCGCAAGTCCCACGCTTTCTGAGCTGAAAAACACGCAAAATTGGAGATATGGCTTGACCTCTGCAGATAAGCTTGACAGGAACGTCCCATACAGCAATGATCGCGTCGGTCATGTGCTTAGGGTATAAACCTTTCAAGTTTACCCTTTCAGTGTTGTTTGTGCAACGTGGTCCATGACATCATCAGCACCATGGTATTGCAATATCTCGACATTACCAGCAAAGCACGTTGCTGCGATCTTTCCCTTGTGGCCCGACAATAAGCTTGGCAATTTGTAGAAGTATCGTACTGCAATCGCCGCCGCCAGCGTTACCGAGTCATCTTTTCTGATCCTGCTTGCCATCCAGATATCGAATAGCTGTACAGCCCAATGCGCAGAGACCTGGTTTTTAGCTTAGAGGAATTCTCTGCAGCTTTTGTAAAAGACAGTCTGGGTGCAGAACAAGGTACTCCGCCAGCGGGCCTCCATTCCATTGGGGCGATTGGAGCTCAAGGTGGTTAGTGGGAGAAAGTGAGCCAAAGTCTTGGGTCACTTGACGCAATTTCAATGTTGGCTACTGCAGTAATCGCTTCGGTAGAGTCGACTTGTGAATTCGGAGCTGGTCGAATCGGATTGGAGCCAATCTTCATGAGCATTCGAGTCGTGAGGTTTCAGACAGCAAGCAGATGTGTTTTCTGAAATATCAATTGTCAACACAGCGTATAGATGGAAGCGCAAACGATAACGATGCGAAAAGCATGGAACAGCACTGCGACAAGGTCGTCTTTTAAAGTCACCATCGATGTCAATTCCTACTAACCCGCCGAATTGTGCAGCATCCACTCCCAATGACTGTCCATGTCTATCTAAACGAAAAGCAGCTAGACTTACCGGCAAGCGGAATGGCATCGATTTTTGGATGGCACTGCGATTTGCTGAGGAGAAAAGATGCGAAATAGATCAACATTAAGTGCAGCGGGTTTTGGATGCAGTGGTAGTTCATGCGTGTTGCTGTCGGAGAACTGCACGTTGCAGTCACGAATCACATCTTGCAAAAAAACGTTGCCGCCCATTAATAGCCTTCACTCACCGAACAGAGGAGATATAGACTTGTTTTTAATGATATTTTTTACGCCGTTATCTAATAACGTGGTACCTTATTTTATTGAGCTTTGTTGACCTAAACTATCGGCCCTAGAGTACTGTACCTAAGGTAGTCGGATGTTCGCATGAATGATGTACCGAGGGGATGATGATAATTTGTTCAAGTATAGACTATTAAGTCTATTATTATTATTGTGCAACTGCAGCTTGCCTTGCCTTGTCTTGTCTTCTTCCCCCCCATGATGGTGATATGCTGTAGCCCCCCGTAGCCCGTGCGCTGGAAGTGCGAACCGCTGGCCACGAGGTGCCCGCAGAGGTTCAAACGCTAGGCAAGCTTCGGTCGGAGGTGCCAAGACTGACTCCACAATCCTCCCATTCAGTGCGTCTCCCATCAACCTTTCAGCCGGCTGATATAATTCCCATAGAGTGTACCTCTGTACATTCTCCCACAATCGATCATGTTCACTCCCACAGAGCTTTATTGATGCCACAACCTCAACAGCTCACCTACCTCCAACCCGATCTCGGCGTCAGCCACCATCCAGCTTCAGGGTATTGTCGATCTACGCCATTAAATAGAGCTTGCTTTGCTTCCATCCCCAACCTCATCCTCTCCAATCTTTACCATTCCGCTGTGACGCAATTTCTCCGAATGCTGCAGCGCAATCTCGATACGGCGAGTCAGATACCCGTCAAAGCTACATGCTCATATTGAATCTCGGATACCCACTGGCTTTTACCGCCGAACTGCTCTCCGGTTGAGTGAGGCTGGAGAAGGCCAGCACATTCGCTTCTCTCATTATCTTCTTGAAGCACAGCCCGACGCCAGCCTACCGATATTGATTAGCCCAAGCATTGCCGTCTTCTGCGTCATCGCCTTTTGGAGGCGTTGGAGGGCCTACACCGGCCTCCACAAAGGTAGTACTTGGCGTCAAGTTCCCGGAATCGACTGCTCGACGCAACTGAGTATTGCGCAACCTACCCTGCGCTCTATCGATTGGTTCCCGCAACGTTGAGCTTCAAACCGCCGCCGCTTCGGTACTCCTCATCCAGTCGATCACAGTCCCAAAAATACTTGCACTGGCTAGATTTGGGGTAGCACCTGCTGCACCAAATGGGTGCATGTCAGAGCATGCAAAATGGTGATGAGGAGGAAAAGAGAAAACGAAGTCGGGCAATCGACGCCAAGCTGGAGGAAGACTCAAGACGATTACGAAAAGAATGCAAGATTTTGTTACTAGGTACGCTTGAATCCTTCTTGTTTTGATGAAAGAATGGCTGACGATTGTGAATAGGTTCCGGGGAAAGCGGTAAATCCACAATAGTGAAGCAAATGAAGATTATCCATCAGAATGGTTACACCAAAGATGAACTTGCTCTCTATCGTCTTACCATCTACAAAAACGTTCTTGACTGTGCCAAAGCTCTCATAGGAGCTATGCGGCAGTTTGAGATCGAACCTAGGAATCCCCGGAACAATGACAATGCCGATTACCTACTGGAATATGTGGTGGATCCAGATCCCCATACGCCGCTCAACCCACACGTGGGCGAATGCGTTGTGAGTATATGGAAGGATCCAAGTATCGCAGATGTTATGGAGCACCAGAGCGAATTCTATCTGATGGACTCGGCGCCTTAGTACGTGGTCTATACTAAACATCCTTGTGATAATGCATCTAGAGCTCACACGCATCTAGTTTCTTTGACGAAGTCGTTCGAATCGCCGAACCCAACTACATCCCCATCGAGGCCGATGTCCTACGAGCGCGAACGAAAACGACAGGTATCTACGAGACCCGCTTCACAATGGGACAATTGAGTATACAGTAAGCATGATTGCCTGCTTCTTCCCATCTTTCCCTTGTTCTTTAGGACTGACGTCTGGCTAACACGTTGGGGGTAAAGCATGTTTGATGTTGGCGGCCAACGCTCGGAACGTAAGAAGTGGATCCACTGCTTTGAAAATGTTACCTCCATAATCTTCTGCGTCGCGCTCTCAGAGTACGACCAAGTACTTCTTGAAGAATCGAATCAGAATCGCATGATGGAATCCCTGGTGCTTTTCGACAGCGTAGTCAACAGCCGTTGGTTCATGCGCACATCCATCATCCTATTCTTGAACAAGGTCGATTTGTTCAAGGGAAAGCTGGAAAGAAGTCCATTGGGGAGTTATTTCCCCGATTATAGCGGTGGCAACGACGTCAATCGCGCCGCGAAGTATCTGCTGTGGCGGTTTAATCAGGTCAACAGGGCGCATTTGAACTTATATCCGCAGTGAGTAACGACCCGTTCTTTGCTGCTGGGCGGTTACCTGCAGGTGGGGATGCATGCATAGAGTGCACTCCTGCCTTTGTTTATTGTTTATTGTCCCATGGCGGACAAGGCCCTCGACACGAAGCAACGGACCTTTGTTGGTCAGAGCTGGACTACGATTGCTGACGTTGTCCGCTCTACAGTCTTACACAAGCAACTGATACCTCAAACATCCGCCTGGTATTCGCCGCCGTGAAAGATACGATCCTCCACAATGCATTGGCAGATTCAGGTATCCTGTGAGCCATCATCGCCCTAATACGCCGTGCGGCATCGTCCCACAAGCGCCATAGCGGATGCAAGGAAGACTATACCTGTTCGCTTTCCACTTTGTATATACCTGTCGACTTTCGCCTGCCTCGTTAGGCTTTATTGATATTTATTCCCACATATGATCTATCTAAAGCTCTCAAGATCACTCGGGCCAGCAGGATTGGATGCCTACGATGGGCAGCTTGAGTCGCCCACCTGACGGTATCAAGCTTATCCCAAGCAATGGTGTCCTCTGTGGTAGGCTTTTGGAGCAATACAGACGCACTGTTCCGCTCCAATGGTAGCCGAGAGTCATGGAAAGTGGGCCAAAGCGTGCGATTCGGGCAAATGCTCTTGCGGCCAGCGAAGGACGGACTTGATGGAGTGTTAAAGGACGGCAACATCCTTTTGGGTCACTCATCCGCATAACGTCTGGGGAAAAAGTTGATTTGAATTGTTCGCGCTTCATTTCGCCAGCGAGGATGCGATGGAAACGCCTTCAGTATCTGCTTTCTTAATGCGAGCCTTGCGATGGCGATGATCAGATTTGTCGCGCCGGGAAGAGAGCCACTGAGCTTGGAGCGTTGCCTTTTGGTTCTTCTGTGGGTATGAGGTAGCATTGGGTCGGTGTCAGAGTTGATTTGAGCATGTTGGATGATAAGGTTGGATCCTGCAGAGCAGCTGTTATGCCGCTTTGGACATGACGCCCGGCGAGCACTGGATATATCAATCATGCTATGTAGATAGCATTTCGTCTTGCAACAAGCCGTTTGCAATCGGTTATCTTCTCAGGCGGTCGAACTGGCATCTGACTTTGGATGACTTGACTGACCGTGACTGTGGTTCAGGATCAATCCCAATTATATACTTTCGTTCTCGGTGAACTCCTACACTTTGCTAAGTCTTCGTGCGTCTATGTCGATTAAAGTCACAGGTATCGGGTTGGTTTTGTATAGGTTTCGCACCGTGGCTACGCTTCCTCGACTAGTCTTCTAGGCTCGAGATTCAAGGACAGAGCATCTGAACTAGGTACGGACTGGGACCACAGCGATAAGCTCTGTTTGAGCAGGAGGTTTTTAGGAGACCATGCTGCTCGAAGCAAGCGGGGTCTCTTTGCGATTCTCTACTGCATGCTTTGTGCATGGGGACTGAGAAGGGCAGAGTTCCCACTGGTCTGGTGACAGAGAATTGCCCGATCTTATCGAGGGATATTGGCAAAGATGATGCAACAATTCTGCAGGTCAAACATTACCCTCAGTATCTTCAACGCCGCCTGATATTCACGGGTTAATTAAAAGTCTACCCATCAAGCCTGCAGGTTCATCCTACTTCTCGAGGGTAAGTGCTAATATCTCCTTTGACCCCTGGCTCAGCAGTTGCAAGGAAGAGAATATCGTCAGCAAGTCACAGCTTAACGTCGAAGGGCTTGGTTCGCTCGACATTGTCGCTCTCGCTGTGGGCTGCTTGCTACTTAATTGCACAGTGTACTCTTATAACGAGGACGTCATCAGACGGTCATTGGAGCATCACCATGAGCTTGGGAAGGTCATCCCATTCGAGGTCTCACTAAACGTAATATCTTTACCTGGCAGTATCGACGATCAGTTTTTCATAGCGGACATTCTCGACTGTGATCTCTTTTTCAATCAAGCAACTTCCTCTTAGCTACTCCAACACAAACAAGACCCGCCCAAGGTGCTTCAAGTCATGTCATGCTAGTGGAAAGAAATAGTCAATTTCTAGTATATGTCTACTGTTATATTCCAAGGTTAGAGACGATTGAGTTTTTGATAGCCACCCCACGCCCATGCCCCGGAGCCCCACGCTTATCGATTGCTTAGCGTTAGTGGGGTTATCACTGCAAACAGATTATTTTATTATTACTGTATTATTCTAGATATGCCTTTCGGCTGCAAACGATCTTCCTTTTTGTTTGGGAACTAGACATCCTTGGTTTACTCAACAATTTCACCTCTTCTTCTTCTTCTTCTTCTTCCACGGCAAAACCTTTCCATTGTCCTCTCTACATCTCCTTCCTCTATCTACCACCTCAGTATTTTCCCTCGTACCAACCATGGCTACCCAAACCCGCGAAAGAAAGCCCTCCACAAGCGCCCCCATCACCGACATCCAGGGTCCCGTTGGGCCTGAGGGTATCTCCCGTCCCAAGCACAAGCGTACTGCCACGGGTTTCGGTGCTGCAGAAATCAAGAGCGTCGAAGCGAGCATACCTGAGCCTCAGAGAGAAGCGTAAGTTTCCAGCGGTAAGGACGAATGCCAGCTTCCCATGCTGACCCTCGTCTCCGCAGGTGGAAGAAACATGTATGTTGCGCACTAATTGAGCCTCTAAATCATTGCTAAAGACACCAAAAGTCGGTTCAAGGCTTTACTACAAAGGAACAATTCGAGGTGGGTAGCATTGGCTACTAGATTTCTCTTGAATGGGAAAGATACTGATATAATACAGGATGAAACCGTGAGACACGTTGAGACAACCCTTGCGCGTTCGTTGTTCAATTGCGATGAGCTGTGAGTTTGATTAAGTCCGCACCCATGTCTCGATAAGCGGACGATAACAGACTACACCAGAGCTGCTTACTCCGGCGCCTCTCTCGCTTTCCGGGACAGACTTGTCATCGAATGGAATAGGACTCAACAGCGACAGACATTCGCGGACCAGAAAAGAGTCTACTGTATGGCCACGCTCTAGAACAATAGGAACACTCGACTTATATAGGTCTAGATCTGTCTTTGGAGTTTCTGATGGGAAGAGCTTTGGACAATGCCATGCTCAACGTTGGCTTAAAGGACGTGGCACGAGGTATGGATATCATCCTCTATCATTATATAAACACAACTAAGCTGCTTGATTAGCTGGTCTTAAAGACCTAGGCTTCCGGATCGAGGATGTCATATCCCAAGAGCATGACGCTGCTCTCGGCAACGGCGGTCTCGGTCGTCTGGCTGCGTGTTTCCTTGACAGTATGGCTACGCTGAATTATCCTGCCTGGGGATATGGCCTGCGTTATAGATATGGTATCTTTAAGCAAGAAATTGTCGACGGATATCAGGTAGAGGTACCTGACTATTGGCTGGACTTCAACCCTTGGGAATTTCCCAGACACGATATCACCGTGGACATTCAATTCTACGGTTACGTCTCTAGGCGCCAGTATGCTATCCTGAGTAACGCAATGATGATTTACTGATGAACAAACAGGAATGAAGACGGCAAAGACATTGCAGTCTGGGAGGGCGGTGAAATTGTCGATGCAGTCGCGTACGACGTCCCGATTCCAGGATATCAGACTGCAACGACGAACAACCTCCGTTTGTGGTCTTCCAAGGCTTCAAAAGGCGAGTTCGACTTCCAAAAGTTCAACTCCGGCGACTACGAAGCCTCCGTAGGTGATCAGCAACGTGCAGAAACCATTTCTGCTGTACTGTACCCCAATGATAACCTAGAGCGTGGGAAAGAGCTCCGTCTCAAGCAACAATACTTCTGGTGCGCCGCTTCGCTATTTGACATCGTCCGTCGTTTCAAGAAATCAAAGAAAGCATGGTCAGCTTTTCCAGACATGGTGGCTATCCAACTAAACGACACTCATCCTACACTTGCTATCGTCGAGTTGCAGCGTATCCTGGTTGATTTAGAGGGTCTTGACTGGGCTGAAGCCTGGAATATCGTCCAAAACACCTTCAGCTACGCAAATCACACCGTAATGCCGGAGGCTTTAGAGAAGTGGTCGGTCCCCGTCGTGCAGAACCTGCTCCCGAGACATCTCCAAATCATCTACGAGGTCAATATGCAGTTTCTTCAAATGGTAGAGAAGCAGTTCCCCAAGGACCGCGACATGCTCAGGCGTGTTTCAATCATCGAGGAATCCCAGCCAAAAATGGTGCGGATGGCTTACCTTGCGACTATTGGAAGCCACAAAGTCAATGGTGTAGCCGAGCTTCATTCGGATCTGATCAAGACAACAATCTTTAAAGACTTTGTCAAGATCTACGGGCCCGACAAATTTACCAACGTGACCAACGGCATTACCCCCCGGAGATGGCTCCATCAAGCAAATCCCAGGCTCTCTGAGTTGATTGCTTCAAAGCTGGGCGGCTACGATTTCCTTACCGATTTGACTAAGCTGAACAAGCTCGAACATTTCCTTGATGACCAGGACTTCAAAAAGGAGTGGCAAGAGATCAAGTACGCCAACAAAGTCCGCTTAGCGCAACACATTACAAATACGACAGGCGTACGTGTCAACCCCAAAGCCCTCTTCGATATTCAAGTCAAGCGCATACACGAGTACAAGCGACAGCAGCTGAACATCCTCGGTGTCATTCACCGATACCTGACGATCAAGGCAATGAGCGCCGAAGAGCGCAAGAAACTTGCACCTCGTGTGTCGATCTTTGGAGGCAAGGCCGCTCCAGGATACTGGATGGCTAAGACGGTCATTCACCTTGTCTGCAGCGTTGGCGAGGTCGTCAATAATGATAAGGACGTCGGCGATCTCTTGAAGGTCATCTACATTGAAGACTACAATGTGAGCAAGGCCGAGATCATCACCCCTGCATCGGATATCAGCGAGCACATATCCACCGCAGGTACGGAAGCAAGTGGAACCAGCAACATGAAGTTCGTCTTGAACGGCGGACTGATCATCGGTACTTGTGACGGAGCCAACATTGAAATCACCCGCGAAATCGGCGAATCCAACATCTTCCTCTTCGGCAACCTCGCCGAGGACGTCGAAGACCTCCGCCACGCCCACACCTACGGCAACTTCAAACTCGACCCCGACCTCGCCGAGGTCTTCGACGCCATCAAGAGCGGTAGATTCGGCGACGCGAACCGCTTCAGCGCCCTGTGCAGCTCCATCACCGACCAAGGCGACTACTACCTCGTTTCCGACGACTTCAACAGCTACATCAAGACGCACGCGCTCGTGGACGAGGCGTACAAGGACCAGGACGCCTGGCTCGACAAGTGCATCACGAGCGTCAGCCGGATGGGCTTCTTCAGCAGCGACAGGTGCATCCAGGAGTACGCGGATATGATTTGGAACGTCGAGCCCCTCGTTCCGGACCAGAGGAATGGCAAGTAGAGTAGAGTAGAGTAGAGTAGATTTGGTGCGTGAATCGAGGATGAGGTATGCGACTGCGGCGCCGGGGTAAAAAGCACCCAGGGTTTCGATAGAGAGAATACATTTCATATCTAATCAATCACTGGTATGTCACGGACATGTTTGTTTTTCAAGAACGTTACTTAGGACCCCTTCTTATTCTAACAATTCTCTGCAAACACATCCCATGCAACTCATACACCGTGATTCCCACCAACACCAACGCCTAAGCGTACTCGTACCGCCCTGGCATGCTTTTTCATTCGCAAAATCAAACAATGTTCCACATCACCCGCATCTTCCTCCCCACCCCATCACCTCGCAGCATCCCATCCAACCTACCCAACAAGCGCATGCACCCCCGGCCCCGGATGCCTCCCATCCAAATGCGCGTCCAACACAGCCCCCACACCCCCCTTCACCGCCTCAACGGCCCTCGGCAGCAACTCCTCGAGCTCCCTTACCGTACCCGCGCGTCCGGCCCACAGATTGCCGCCCGCGGCCGCCTTGGCGATGCCTGCGTAGTCGGGCGAGGGCGCGAAGGAGATGTTGAGGTCTTCGTTTGTGGCTTTTGAGCCGAGGCCGTGCGGGTGGACGAGGAGGAGGGAGCGTTTGGGTGCGTGCCAGCCTGTGAGTTGGTTAGTTAGTTAGTCAGTCAATCAGTCACGGGTATTGATGGTTCACTGCAAGAGCCCGTTTGATGTTGACGGGAGAGAAAGAGTTTTACCTCTGTTGTTGAGCACAATGGTTAGGACGGGCAGCTTGTAGCGCTGACTGATCCAGTACACGCTCCCTGGGACACTGAAGAGGAATGTCCCGTCGCCGACAATGTGGCATACGAATCTCTTGTCACCGACCGCAAGCTTGATCCCAAGCGCTCCACCGCCCGACCAGCCTAGACCACCGCCGCCGCAATTGATCCATGTGCCTGGGATTCGGGCCTGGATCTGATCCGCAACGAAAACGGTGCAGGTTACGGCCTCAATGGCGAAGACGGTGTCTTCGGGTACTGCCTTGCGGATGGCGGCTGTGAGGTAGGAGATGTTGTACGTACCGTCGTCGCTCGGTCGGGCTAGCGCTTGGATGCTACTCAGGCGTTCGGAGTGTATCTCTTTGAGCTCTTCCCACCGGTCTGAATAGGACTCGATTTTCTTTGACAGCGTCTCGTTGCCGCTAATGTACTCGTTCAGTTGTTTAATGGCCGTGTAGGCATCCGTCTTGTACCTTGCCTCCACTGGGAAATAGAAAACTGGCATCTGTTGCTTTAAAGGATCTGAGTCTAGATGAAATATCCTTGTGGATTCCTTTGGTTTGCACAAAGCTGGTATGTATGGTACGTCGCAATCAACCACCAGGATGACATCGGCCGTCTTTACGCTGTCATCAACTCCATATTTTAATCCAACGTTGGCCCTATGATCCGAAGGAAAGGACATATCCGAGCCTCCTGTGTCTAGAACCCTCAAGCCTTTTATTGCTTCCGTCAACTTCACCAGTTCCCCTACGGCAGCGTGGTTCCTCCCAGAGTAGCCTGTAATGAGTAACGGTTCTTTCGCGCCGACCAAAACTTTAGCGATAGTCTCCACCGCGCCCTCCGGTAACGCCCCTGGTCCTATTGGACCCCAGTGCTCGGGCTTCAGGCTGTACTCAGGTATCTCTTCTTCCATCGCTTCTCTCGACCCAACAAGGTAGACAGGTCCCATTGGCGCCGTCGTTGCAAACTGCAGCGCTCGTCCAACAATCTGCTTAACATTGACCCCTCTCTTGATCTCCCCCGTGTACCGGCAATACTGTCCCACGATTTGCTTCTGATCCGGCACATCCTGGATCCAATGTATATACTCCGTCCGGCTCCCCCTCAGCTCATCATCACAAGAGTACGGAGAGAGCCCGGCAAAGATGAGCACCGGTGCTCGGCCGCAGGACGCATTGTGCACCGCGGCTCCCAGCCCTTGGGTGCCGACGTCCACATGCACGATGACGCACTGGGGCTTGCCCGTGACGCGGGCGTAGCCGTCGGCCATGGAGAGGGCGACCATTTCGTTGGGACATGTTATGATGGTGGGGAATTGGCCCTTCTTTTCAATCTGACCCTTGGTAATGGCTTCGATGATGGAGGGATGGTCGGAGCCGAAATTGACGAAGCAGTAGGTCACGCCCAGTTCCCAGAGCGCTTCAAAGAAGGCATCACTCGCGGTGTACCTGGACGTGTATCAATCAGTAAAAGCGAGAGCATTTTGCGTGACGTACTGAGCCGAATATTCGGTACGGGTAGAGGACGAAGCATACATTTTTTGGTTGAGTTGCGTGCTGGTTGACAGAGGGTACGAGGTATGAGCAAGGGGCAGTTGATCAGGATAGAGGAGGAGGAAGCATAGGAAGCATACGCCAGGAAACAATAGCTGGATGCTCCCCTCATCTTGGCAACTACTACCACTGAGACATATGGGTGTAGTTTGGCCCGTAGCTTCCCCGCCAGAGTCGTACAATGCACGCGCGGCTATCGTCGGATGCGGCCATAATGACCGGAGATAAGACCGGAATGTTAACATTAAAATCATAAGAATGGGTGTGTGCAACGTAATCACAACTATATTGTCAAATTCAAGAAGGTGAGGAAATCTTGATTGCCATTCGCCGCGTACTCTATCTGTGGTATCTAGCTCGCAACCCCAACCCTATCAAGAGAATCCCTTTTGTGCTAAGTAGCCAAACATACGCCTCGGATGTAACAAATTGGTATTCGTGGTATAATGTTGAAGGGAGAGAAAGCTCAAGAGCGCCTTGCCAGATCTTTTACTCAATCGCTTCAGGGGTATTGGTTCGCGCAGATGATAACGCATCATAGCCAGTCATGACATGGAAAGTGAGAAAAGCAATGCAAGCCGAGAGGGACAAGGCGGGTATTCGTGGGTTCTTTAACGAGGTGGCCCGATAGGGGCCGGGTATCCATTTGTAGAATGAGAGGTGCTTGGACGTCCGCTGTCGAAGGAGGCGTGTTTATCGTGTCGAGGGGTAGTATCACCGGGTATGGCGCCGAACGAGATTTTGTGTTCGGATTTGTTCTCGAAACGGAGAGGCCAGCCGTTGTGGCCTTCTTCTTCTGGAAGGTTGACACCACTGTCGTTCCAAGGGTTGCGGTAGCCGCTATCGCGCGACTCCATCGAGACGAGAGATGCGCGAGAGGCGTTGGAAGAGGCATGTTTAAATAGAGAGCCGGGAGAGTTGGATTGATTCTTGCGACGATCCAAGAACGAGGAGATGGAGGAGATGCTGCCCGGCTTACGGATCCTCCCAAAGAGGGATCCGCGCTCACTAGCATCATCTGCGAAAGTGGATCGGGTGGGTGAGTCGGTCCCAAGCGGCGCAGGAGCATTTTGTAGCAGCTTCGAGTCAAAGAAAGGAAGAGAATCTTCGAATGAGTCAGACTTCGGTCGAGGTATTGCGCCTTTGACAGTTGTCGCGTCCAAGCCGTAGGGTATGAGCCGAGAAACCAGGAAGTCGATGGCATCTTTCAGACCGCCAGCGTTATTGCGGGTGTACTCAAGCAGAAGTCGCGCTTCGCTGGTCTCTGTATCTTCCACTGGTTTGGAGTCGTTGCCAATACTCAGAATAACCTCATACTGAGTCTTCAGTGGTTGTCGTACTTCGGTTGGAAATTCGATAGACTTGAAAAACTCCTGGAGCTGAGGAGACGCAGGCACAACGATCTCATGGCTCTCGGGGACCATGCCCTGAGCATCGTCAGCACCTGTAGATACGTAAAAATGGAAACGGAACGAACCAGAAATTCATCAACGGCTTGAGGCACTTGATACTCGGGGCCAGATATGGTGACCACATCACTCGCCATTTCGGTGCTGGGAAAGTCGATTTTGCAATTCCACTTCTTCTCAAGCTCGTCGATTTTGTGCATGCGAGCGATAAGTTCTCTATGGTACAAGCGGTTGATCACGACGGTCTCGGAGACGAATTCCGCGTCCTTCGCAGTACATCAGACTTGTCAGTCTGGTGTTTGTGGCTCATAAGTAGAGCCAGAAGTTTCCTCTTCCAGATCTTCGGGTTCACCTACCACTTTCTCAACCATGTCCATGATCTCCTGCTTGACCAAATCCAAGCTCTGGGCATTGCGTGCAGGAGTGCGGCAGATAACATTGTCGATCTTGATATCGTCGTCTTCTTTGCCAATGCCGCCCCGGTCCATGGCGTTGGAAAATTTGACAAAGACGGAGTACTTTTTCATGATGCGTTGAATGTGCTGCCCACCTATCCCAATGATACGCTTGTGGTACTGATCGGGTACGTGGAAGGAGATCGAAGCGGGCATCTCTTGCTCAACGAGGTCGAGCCCGTTTTTGGTGGCGTCGTATTGCGCTCCACAAACGTCGATATAGAAATTGTATTCGTTGAAGCCGTCGAAGATGATCTGGACATTGCCTGGACAAGTGGTTAGTGCCTTCTTCAACGTGACCAGAAGAGGGTTGTCAAAATGCCATACTCTGTCCCATAATCTTGTTGATTTTGCCATTTTTCTTGCCACTGACAAATTCCTTATGCTCGTTGGCAAGTTCAATCTTGACGCGGATCTGATACTGCGCTCGCTTGACAAACGGTATCTCATGAATGACCATCATGGCCGCCTTGACCGAGTCGTCGGATCCGTTGATGTTGAACGTGAGTTTCTCAAAGCAGACGTCGGAACCAGAGTTTGTACAGATATCCGAGAGCATCACCCGTATGTCAGCTGATGATGGAGCCCTCATGGACTGTGCCGAGTCGTGCAGCATCAGCCACCATGACGCACTGTAGAATTGGCCGGCCTCAGCAGGTTAGCAGGTGGAAGCCAAGAGATGCTGAAGAAAACAGGCTTACCAATGCCATGATTTCACGCACAGTGCGTTCCACGTGCAAGATCTCTGTGCCCTGGACCCGAATCAAACCTCGCTGGCTACCAAGCTGCGGGAACAACACATAAGATCCATTTGTCTCCATAACCTTGCGGACTTTATCAAGTCGGTCGAGTATTATACTATCAATCTTGTGCGCCGATACCATTACATCCTTGACGTAGCATTTGGTGTTCAGGACCAACTCGTGAAGTTTCTTCTTTGCATGGTTGATGCAATCTTGATTTTCCCCAGTGATGTACACTTCATCTTCGCCTCTTCGGTACGCTCCTTGGGGCGTGTACCCATAGACGCGGGGGAAGGGAGGTGGAAAGTATATCGCGGTATTGGTGGCAGCTTCGATAAGGCGGATATTCTTGCGGGTTCGGCCACATATGATTGTGTGCAGGGACAGCTCGAGCTTCAACACATCGAAGGTCCGGTGCAGCTGCTCCGTAGTCAGCAAGTGTCTCCATTTCCAGCAGTAGTAGAACTTACCACTCTGTCAATCATGATGAGCACTCTTGTCTTTGCATGCTCTGAGCTCTCTGGATCGCCATAGATTGCGATCCGTAGCCTTTGATCAAACCGCTGATCACTCCCGTTGCCATAGCTTGACGCAGGACCTTCTGGATCGCCGTGCTTGGGATTGAGCAAGAATATATCCGTACCAGTCCATTTGGCAACTTCGTCCAGGTGTTTGAGGACACCAACTCGGACGCCACTCATGTCCGGAGTGATGACGAGATTGGTATCGATGTCGACGATAGCGCATCTCTGTCATCGTGTCAGCATTGATGAGCCTCGGCAGAGCTCATGTAGGGTCCTCACCAATGCGATGGGTGTATCGTTCAATATCTTGGCTCGCATCTTATGCACCGTCTCGTTGTCTCCAGAGATACAAACATTGGTCACAAGGCCCTTTAAAGGTCTCCGCTGCAACGCAGGTATTGGCTTTGGCTCGGAAGAGGTCACTGTAGCCTCCACTCGTCCTTGACTTCCCTCGGTCAGGACTCGGCATGACCTTCTCAACTGCTCTACGTTGTAATGATGCACTGGCAGCTTGTGTATTGGCATCCCCTCTTCTGTACCCTCGGGAAAGGTCCATCTTTCTAGAGCTTTGGGACTGGCATGGAGGATTTCCTCGACGTCGGGACCGTTAAGATTGGAAGAAAAAGGGACGTTGAAGGAGAGGTTGACCATGGTATCAGCAGGGGTCAGAGGAGAGATGGGGGTGCCATTCATGGGCCGTTTGATGGGCTGGGCAATGGGAAGGTCCATGGGATTCGGCCTTGACATGAGGCCGGCCGGGGTCATCTTCTCCAAACCATGGCGAGCTTGACCTGTAATGTTGCTGAACCTCTGCATGATGCACCTCTCTACCTCCCCTCACGGTGCTGATGCTATTAAACGAGGGAAAGGGAAGAAGCATCTGCCGCGGCTGGAGATGAAAGTGTGTAGCAGTGGGGGGAAGTTGTGTGGGAATGGGAATGGGAAGGGAAAGGTAAGGTAAGGTAGGAGTTTGGGGGTGGGAGAGTGATAGGTTTAGCGCGAAGGAGAGTAGCAAGGTTTCAGTGCTTCGACGCGAATCAAGATGCACAGGTAGATCGGATGTGGGCAGTGCATTTTTTTTATTTCCATAGGGCTGAAAGTATCCCCTTGATTATTAGATCTCGGGGGAGTCGGGGGAAAGATAAATGGATTGTATGTTGAGTTGTATGTCGGTTCTATACAACATGTCCAATTATATTAGGGAACTATGGAAGAGATGATTGGTGAGCTACTTTTTTCCCTCTACTTGATGCACCTTATACCGTAGTCATAATAGATTATTTACTAGTATGCAAGAAGAAGAATGAAGAGTAAAGTGATGATACGGATATGGATTATTATTTGCTTCTTAATCCGAGAGAGGCGAAGTCGGACTTTTCGGCAACCGTGCTACCGATTACGGTAGGCATCATTTTTCTCAGACGTGGGAAGCCGGAAGACTCGACCATTTGTCATGACCAGGCACCCTTATTCAACGCTTACTTGAAGTAGTTAAGTACCCATTATTCATAAAGTTATCCATTAATTATCCCGCATTCATTATTATTATTATTATTATTCTCAAGACAACAGTACCTGATTATTTCGAGGTTAAACCTTCATAAAAGACAATCAATGTGTCATCCATGATGCTTCATAGTGTGACTTGGTGCAAGATAAAATACAACATTGGGATAGTCTCAAGCTCACCAAAGCTCAACTAACCAATATTGCTCCATTGGCAACAAGCATCCCATCCAGCCCCATATGCCACACCCATACCATACTCCCCACGACTTCAACAACAGACTTCTCAGCGCAACACTTGTCGTCTGTCTGCGCTCCCCGGTGCCTCGTATATACCACCATCATCTGTCATCTCCTCCACGTAGCCCCTGTCCTGCCCATGACTTGCGTACTGATACCTCGGCCCTTTCTCCACCGCATAGCTCACCGCCCTCATAGGTCCTTCGTCGCCAAAGACACTGACTTGACGGCCCACTTGCCCTCTGCTCTCGGCTCTTTCTCCCAGTTGCACAATGCGCGGCTGTTGAGGTCTCACACTTTGCATTTTCGTCACTTGTTCTCGAGGAACTTCGTATTGTCTTTCAAGGGGCCGTGCACTCTGCATCCGTATCACCCCTTCGCGCGCTTCAGGCACCTCTGCGTAACGGGCAGGTAGCCGAGCTTCTGCATACTCAACCGGACGAGGACCCTCATTACGTGCAACATACGACTCAGCGTACGGCATGCTTCGCGAGCTTTTCTCAACCACTTGCGTGTTTCTGTGTTGTGGATACTCGAACAACGGCTGAGAGATCGGTGACTGAACCCTGCGGACATACGGCCCCTCGTCGTCAATGTTCACAACATGCGGGTGTCGGACATTATGAGGAGCGGCTTGCTCATAGCGGGGGTCATATTCAATTCTGCTCGCAACAGGGGCAACGGAGACTTGCCGTCCAGGGTTCACAGGAACCTCAATACATTCTCTGCCCCATTGGTCAATCATAATACGGCGTGGCGGCGGCGCCATAGGGAGAGAGTTTCGTCCAAATGGAGACGCTTGCAATCGACGCAAGGGCGGGGATGGCGACCGATCATGAGATGCATAGGTTGCTGATGCTGGTTGAACCGATGCCCTGTACGGCTGAGGCATCGGCTGGCCCGCTGGTGAGATGTAAACCTGAGAAGCTGCCCTCGTAGTACTACTACGAGGTTGAGGAGCAGAGTACTGCACAGGGTGAGGAGCAGGCGACATCGGAGCTCTTACTTGTCTAGCACTGACAACCCGCCTAAGATCCTGTTCCTCGTTCGCCACGTATCGTTGCCCGTTGCGCGAGACCACACGGCGCGCTGATGGTGTTAGTGGTCCCCTATCTTCAAAAGGTTGCCCATACGCTGGACGTTCGCCAGGCCTGGGCTGATAGATTGTTGGCTCTTGATCGCGATATTGAGACGCAGCATCGTCGACATACAGCTGTCGTGGTGCTTCCTGCCTAGGATGGATCCGTCGTATTTCCACAGTATCCCCAAAAGGGGGAGGCGAAACCGGCTCATCCTTGATACGAATATCAGGTGAACCCATCTCTCTACGAGGAACCACATTACGGGTGTGCTCTTGGGGATCCAGTCCTCTTCTTCGCTTCTTCGAGCTTAGAGGCTGTAAGCTAGCTTTTGGGCTTTGTCCAGCACTTGCGACCTCGACGTTAGATGCACGCGAAAGTCGGCGATTGTCGCCGTGGCTGCGTTGGACCTGGGAGACTTGGGGAACCTTAGCCACGGCCAGTGGTGATACACGCGAAGGCTGTGGCGCCACAGGAGACATAATATGATTCCTAACCACACGTACATCGTTCGGCAGCGGTGAAGGCGACCTGCCATTACGTGCGGCTAACTCACGTGCTGGTGGTTGATGATCACCTAGAGGCCGCTGTTTTGTTGCCGGCTGCCGTGTTTCAACTTCACGCAACCCTGAATCTCGCCCGAACTCATCTGGGCCAGGAGGCGAATATGCAGAGTCGTCCTGAGACTCGTTCACATCCTTTGCGTGCTGGCGAACGGTGGCGTCTGGACGTGCTTGCTGCTCATTCCTCGATCTATTAGCAAGCTCAGCCTCCAGTTGGGCAATGCGTTCTTGCATCTTCCGCTCCGACTGCGACATCGGAGCAATTGCGTTGTTCTCTTTCATTGAAGGATGGGGGGTTGGGCCGTCCGTCGAAGCGTGGGCGGATAATTTGTTAGGGCGTGGGTTTGTCTGTTCGTCAGCATTGATGCTATCAAGGTCCATAATTTGTGATCCTTCTGCTTCAAGCTTTTGCTTCAATTTTGGATCATGAGAGAAAGTACATGCATCTCCATATCGACAGTGCTCTCCCTTAAGGAAAAAATTGCAAATTCGATGGGGACGCCATTTATGAGACTCATCTGCTTCCTCAGTCGTAGTAGATTCGACCTGACTTGAGTAGAATGTCTTTTCATCAAAAGAATCACTGGACGAAGCAGCTCCGTTAGCGCGACTGGGTTCGTGCCTCTTAACGGGCTTTACAAGCTCTTGTGCCTTTCTCAAGACTTCTGTAGCATTAAAGTCTGGCAAGGCTTCCTGATCGAAGATTTTCTGCTTTTTTCTCTGGTGCATTTGCTCCTCTAAGGCCCGCTCAATGCGTTGCCTTTTCTGTTGTATCTCAGCTTTTACAAGTACATCGGACTTGGTCAGAAAGATTGGGTCGATGCCAGATGACCCCGTGGCTGGGGTGGTAATCTTCAGATTGTTGGGTGACTTGGGCTGAAGGGGATGCGACGAAGGCTTGGTGACATGCGGGCTTGCTGTTGAGGATGATGTTGCATTGCTGACCTGAGACAGCGGGTGAACGCCATTCGTCATCTGCGATGAAGACGCAGGCTTTAAGGGTAAAGGTCCAGAGGCAGAAGATGGATTACCTAGACCACCTAACTCTCTGGGAAGCTTAGGTGAGGCATGGCTATTTGCGAAGACATCATTGCGAAGCTTTATAAGTTTCTCATATTCAACAAGCTCTTCATTCTTGTTAGATGAAAAGCCAGTGCGCGCAGCGACAGCAGTGGCCATCATACGTAATGTTGGCTTGTTCAGTGCTGCGTCAATGTGAGTAAGTTATCGACGCACTTGACTCTGTAATCTCGTTCAGGATCGCGAGCGACCTGATGGAGTAGAAGCCAAGACAGTGTTCTGTATAGATGACTTGGCCAGCAGCCTGTGCTGAGTGAAGTAGGAAAGGAGGCACGGAGGTTGGATCTGGATGAAGCTTCGGCCACAGCGGCTAGACTGCTTTCACTCTAGCGTGAAATGCAAGGATATCGAGTCCAGATTCCAGATTCCTCACCAGTTCACCACTTGACAACAGCAAAGCTCGAATAGAAAGGGACAGGAGAACGGCGGACGATGACCGCAGGACATAGTCTACATTTTATAGTAGAGATTACTTCGAACACAGCTCATTAAGCTTCCCTCTTAATTTGCTTTAGCTAAAGCCTAACTCTTACCTCGATCCTCCACATATTTTCTCTACAATAACAACACAATGTCAACAACCTCTTCTCCAGACCAGCGGCCGGTCTTCTTCTTTGACATAGATAATTGTCTCTACCCTCGCAGCCTCCGCATTCAAGAATTAATGCAGGAGCTCATCGACTCCTACTTCGTTCGCCACCTTTCTCTGCCCGCCGCAGACGCCAGGACTCTTCATGCGAGATACTACAAAGACTATGGCCTCGCCATTTCCGGTCTTGTCAAACACCATACCATCGACCCTTTGGCCTATAACCGTGAAGTCGACGATGCATTACCGCTCGACGATGTAATAAAGCCAGACCCGCAGCTGAGAAAGCTGCTTGAAGATATAGATAGGAGCAAGGTGAAGCTGTGGTTGTTCACGAATGCGTATATAACGCATGCGCGAAGGGTGGTAAGGCTACTGGGCGTGGAGGATTGTTTTGAAGGAGTCACTTATTGTGACTACGCAGCCAAGGTGTTGCTGGCAAAACCGCACAAAGAGATGTTTGATAAGGCGGAGAGGGAGGCTGGAGCGACGTTGGGGGAGGAGTGCTACTTTGTGGATGACTCGGCCCTTAATTGCAGGCACGCAACTGAGCGGGGTTGGACAGTGGTGCATAAGTTGGAAGAGGAAGATTCGGCTCCAGAGAGCAAGGCTGGAAGATATCAAATTCGTCACCTGGAAGAATTGAGATCAATATTCCCGCAATTCTTTGCCAGTACGGAATCTACAAAAGATAGAAGGGAGACCTCTTCACAGCTATAAAAGTGAGTGGGCTCACGTTTCGAAGATCGATGTAGGGACTCAGCATGCTCTGAACAATTGCCTGTAGGAGGACTGCCAAAAAGCGGGCGGGCTTGCACCTATAGAACCATAGACGCATGTAGATTATAGGCCAATGTACTCGGGTAAGCACCCACCGTTGTGGCATGTAGAGGCGCTGCCAGTCATAGACCTCCATTCATTGTGAACGGCCAAGCATTTTTGAAAGGTCACGCGGTGTGTGGCAGGCACACCCTGAGGGCTGGCGATCGTTCCTGGCGCGATATACTGAAACGAATAGACTTGATATATCAGTATCAGGGTCGACTAGTGCGTGCGTTATCCGTGGTTTATTTTTACATCCATACCTACCTTAGTATTCCCCGGTATGATGCAAGAAGATATACGGAGTAGAAGTACCATGTGATATGTATGCCAAACAAGGTTCCAACGCTTTTGTGACGCTTAGTTCCCGCCTTGGGGATGAACGAGTCCAGCAATCAGCGTTACCATCTACCATCTTAGCCAGAGTATGAAAGCCAATATTCAAACCACAAACGTCTCACTCACTCAGAATGATTCGTCATGGCTAGACAAACCCGTTCACCCTTGCCAGCAAGTCCAATACTTTGTGCCTGCCTTAGCTTCTCCTTAATCGGTCAGACGAGGTCACGCTGAAGGCCCTCTCGTCCGTAAGCGCCCGACGCCATATCAATCACAATGCACCAAGCTATGGTTGGTGGTGATAAATCCTTATCCCTAGCATTTCCTGCCGCTCATGAATGGGCACTATCATTAAGCTATAATGAACCATTTCACCCGTCCAATGCTGACCTCTTCTGAATCCGTGCCCCAATTTGCTCTCGAGCTCATTGGCGCCCTCTCTCTGAGCGTGATTTCTATCTGATAATGATTGTCTATGGAGAGCAATTGTCTCATATGTGTCTGTGTACGCACGCCTCGGAAACGATGTGCGGTTTCCAATTCCCAGCTCCGTGTATATGATAGCTCAACGCCTCCGTCCTTACTCACATCTTTCATAAGCTTTTGGGTCTGTCAATGTTTGTAATGAAGGTGTAGTAATGGAGGGCTTGAGAGACTGTTTGGAGTTGGTGCGTTCGACATGGCTGGCCACTTCCTTTCACTCTTGCTTTCAAAAGCCGCAGGACGGCGGGAACAATGAGCCAGCGGCTCCAGGTACAAGTACGTCCTTTACCACTGATCAACTAGAGAAAGCTCGCTAACAATGTAATTAGTAGCTGCTGGTAATCACACTGATGTCTACTACGAGCAACCTGTGCCACATCCTCCACTGGCATACGATCTCAACCGTACAGATGCAACAGCTCGATCCTCCTATCGGCAGTCTACGTCTCAACGCCCCTCAAGCTCCCTGCGTCAGTCTGTATGGCTTTCCGAATGCCGACTTCGGACCTCAAGGTCTTTGAGCCGAATGAGCTTTACATGCAGACGCAGCACTCCCCATCGACCAGCAATCGGTGCCCCATCCGAGTTCAGAAGGGTCCAAAGCGGACGCAAATCTCCCCCGAGACGAACACCAGCATTTCGACCTCTACAATTGAGCATCTACCTGCCTGGCAATGAGCTTCCCGAGCTACCAATGTTTTGGGAAGACGGAGCGGACAAGACGAAGGATGTGACACTGGAACGACCTGCGCAAGCACTCCTAAAGTCACGATCAGACTCCATGCTACTTTGGCATCCTTCAAGCTCTTTCTCAATTCCGAGAAAGCCAGTACCTTCGAGGACATCCTCCCTAGATACATCAAGATTCAGCGTGGACAGCCAATTCACTTGGAACTTGGCTGGTGGTCCCTCAAAGCCGCGGTCCATCGATCACCTACGGTCAAAGTCTATCGAGCGCAGACCGAGCTTCCTCACCTCTCGAAGTGCACAGGATTTCTTGGATGCCTTGGACGCCAGAGATGCCCTTCTACCCCAGCCTCTGCCTGCTGCCACTCGGTCCAACTCCGAGCCCTCCCACACAATCTATCGGAGAGCTAGTGAGCAGAGTCTGCGGCTGCGTACTCACTTGGAAGAGCGAAAGTCGCCAGAGGGGCGCTTGCCCAATTGCGCTACCATCCAAGAGGAAATATCGCCTTTGTCTCCAAGACCCGGTGAGCAGATGCCTCCCTCTCCCATCTCCAATGGCGAGGAAATCACCGGCGATTCGGCCCGAGATGATCGACCGCTTCAAAGGCAAGGTTCGATGAGGCGCGGTGCCGATGCAGAAGAGCCTATCATGTCCCAAGCGAGATCATCTTCCGGAAGCTCTACGTGGTTAAACCCACCAACGCCTCTCTTGGACTCACTCTGCGCAGAGACCGCGATGGTTGAGAAACCCATGATGACTACTGCCATCTCCAGTGATACTCATTTATCCTTCCGAAATCGGCTTTCCCAGTGGATCCTGCAGGCCCGGCCAAAGCTCCCGATAGCTGAGCGCTCATCAACGTTATCCAGCGTAGACGATAATTCCAGCCCAACAGAACCCAATAGCGTACAGTCCTCTCCTATTTCTCGATCTCATACAAAGCAGAGCTCGATGTCTTCATACTGGACCCTTGGTGGTGGTCGAGGCGCCAGCTTCGATGCGGAGAAGACGCCACTACCACCCCAAGTAGCCAACGTCGGTGTTGCCTTCTGAGCCTTAATTATAATGTCCTGGCTGTTCTAATCATCCCGGCTGAAGTCTTCAGGTGACTGGAACAGGTAGTCTCTAATAGTCGTCAAATGCGTTGGTTTCTAGATACCCTTTCCGAGGCTTATCCTCATCTTTAATCAGACATTTCAGTCTCTTTCGGAAGCTTTGGATGACCTCTTCTAGTATGTGTTTTCTTCTGAACATCGATGAGAAGGTTGCGCCCAGTCCTCAAGGTCGTGCTTTCCTCGTTGGCCCACTCACTGGACCATAGAGCTAATATAACTATCTCTCAACCTCGACATCTCATCTCATCATCTCGAGCAGACTACCAGCTACACACTTACGCGCGACAACCTTGCCATGGTTCTTATCACTTTCTTTATCATCTTCGGGATTGCAGTGTATTTCATTAAAATTATATTTGGTGCTTCATATCTCCATTCCCACGAGGAGAACACCAACTAATTGTCGTTCTTTTAACCGACTAATACACCCAACCATTGCATAGCTAGGCTTGCACGGACTCTCCAGTCGCCCACAAGTCATCAGACAGGATCAAGACCAGAAGCAAAAGCCGACCAAACCTACGCCAAATCAAGGCCTCTACAACCGATTAACCAAGCTCTCACTATCTAATAGATATTGTCAAGGCTTTTTAGCTTAATCGTTCAAGATGACGGACTGGCGGTGGGATTCAGAAGACACCCAGGGGATGACGGTCGGTGCTGTGATGTGGATTCAAACTCGTAAGAGCCCTATACAGCAGAGATTATACTTTCAATGCCATGCTGATGAGAGAGCAGCACCATTCGTCCATCACCCTGCTCTATACGCCAGACCAGCTAACCAAAAGCGATTGGAATACATTGAGCAACCTATCTTTGTACCAAAGTTTGAGGTTGCCACGACCAATAGCAAACTCGAGCCTAGCGTGAAAAGGTCATACAGTCTGTTACCTTTCCGAGCCTTGGAAGAATTTTGTCTACCGGGCGCTATACAACAAAGGTGGGAGGTATCCGTCGCCGCCTCAAAGTCCGCTGAATGGCGCCTATGGTTTCAGGGGCTCGACCAGACACAGCAAAAGGCCCATGTCCAAAGTCTCTCCAAGCTTACCAAAGAAGCATTCTGGGCCGGACTCTGGCTAGAGTATGAGGAATGGTCGGAGCCGCGACGGACGCGATTCGTTGCTGCCGCCGCTAGAGCGGTGGTTATTTTCGAGATGGAAAACATGATGAGGCGGATGGAAGAAGCACGACGGTATTGGCAAGAAAAGATTGCCCGAGTCGGATTCCAACCAAGGATCCAACGACGCCAAATAGATCTGCCAGAAGAATACGCCGAGCCTCTGTCGGCGCCTCTCACACCCCACAACGTCATATCCCTAGGATTGCGCCTCGCACCCTGTTACTTCCGCCTCCCAACCGGTGCTTTTCGCTTCGCGACACAGCTTTTCAGCGGGAAATCGCACCGCCAAGCCGTGGCGGAGCAAAAGGCCAACTTTGCCAGCTGGACGAGGGAAGGTCGGGTTATCAGGATCGAGGGTCAGCCTGATTTCGTGGTGTGGGGTAAGATTGCGGTGCACAAGGATGCTGTGCCGAAGTTTACGCCCAAGAAGAGGCAGCCGCAGACTGGGAAGCATAGGTATCAGAAGAAGAAGAAGCATTCGACGGGAGAAGGGCTGAGGCGGGAGAGTGCTTGCTAGGGGGTACGGTGTCTTGTGTGGTGTATGACATTTGAACGACGGGTGTATTGGAAAGGAGGTCTATGATGCGTAAGAGATGGGCGAGTCTGGTATTGAGAGATCTGACACCTTCGTTTGTCTCTCTCTCGTCTATTCATTTCTGCCCTTGTGCATTAGAGTATACTCGCAACGTCTAGCCATTACTTTATCAATAATATGTACCCCTTCAAACTCTCCTCCCTTTTGAAGCGCACTTTTCCATCCCATCCGTCGCACGTGGTCAAACCTCGGATTTAATTTAAAAATATACATACATATATATATATATATATACAAGCACCTTGAGAAAAGCTCCACCCTTGCACTTTTTCCTTCCTTCTCTTTAATCCAATTACTTACTCATACACCTCCCTTTGGCCAAGTCCCATACAATTCCAATTCCAATACGATTCCAATACAAACCCAAGTCCAATACAAATCCAAGTCCAAGTCCAAATCCCAATACTGTCCCAACCAACCCCTGTTCTGCTCCTTTTCAACCGTAGGCCAGACCAGACCAAGGGAAAACGGCAACTGGGAAACGGGAACCGGGGATGAGGAACAGTGGAACCTAGGAAAAAAGTTAGGGGGGGGGGTTCTCGTTCGTTTGGTTCGTTTGTCTGATTTGGTTTGGTTGGTTGATTTGGTTTGGTTTGGTTTTGTGGGGAATGGGGAATGGAGATGGAGACGGAGATGGAGGTGGAGGTGGAGAGGGAAAATGAGAATGAAAAGGGGGGGGGGAAAGGGGGGGGGAAGGGAGAAGGGAGAAGGGAGAGGGAGAGGGAGAGGGTATAGTAGCTGGTGTGGAAAGGGTATCTATCTGATAAGATTAGGAGGAAGCGTTTGTGTTTGGCGGGGGTTGGATGATTGAGGCGTGTGGGGGGGAGGAGGAGGGTCGTTTGAGAGTCGGTAGAATTGGAAAGGGGATTGTATGTTGGAGGAGGGAGGGGATTGTTGGAAAAAGGGGAGGGGTTGGAGGGGGGATGAATGTTGGAGAGGAGATAGGGATGTGCTATGCGGAATGGAATTTTGTATAGAGTATTGTTGATTTTGATTTTGATTTCGGGAGAGATTGTGTTTCTCTTCGGTCCTTGACTCCTTTTTCGTTCAAATACCTCGCCATCTATCCACGCAAGCAAGTATGCCAAAATCAAGAAAAAAAAGAAAAAAAAGGTCCTACTTACTCACTCACGTACTCACTAACTCACGCACTCAACTCAAATCCACACACTCACACCTACTCACTCACACCCAATCCTTTACATTTATATTCACATACCCCCCTCCCCTCCTTCACGCCCTTGACAACTAAACTGTGACTCCCCCACTCATAACACCCCTCCCCTCACCATCCTTCCTCTTACTCCTCTTCCTGCCCATCCCCCTTTACCCTCCTGCTCATCCTCATCCCCATTCTCCATCCCCTTCAACCCCCTCCTCCTCCCTATGCCCCTCCCTATGCCCCTCCCCCAACCCCCTCGCTATCCCCCTTCCCCTCTCCCTCCCCAACACAAACACAAACCCACCGCAAACACACCACACCCTCTTCCTCATCCTCCCCCCAATCTCTCAAACCTACCCTTCATTGACCCACCAAAATCCAGCCCGGTCCGTGGCCTCGTCTCGCTGCTGCAGAGGGCGTATGGCACTGTGGTGTGGTTTGGTTTGGGTGTGCTTGCGGGTGTGTGCGTTGCTTGTGATGAGATGAGATGAGTTTGGGAAGGGGGAGCGTTTGAATAGATTGGCGCTGGGGTTTGGGGTTCGATTTGGAGGTTTTGGAGTAAGGCGATGCGGGAGCGGGAGGGGATGGTGCGTTCGTATTGGGATTGGGGGGAGAGGGTGAAGGCGTAGGCGTAGGGGTAGGTAAGGGCGAAGAGGAGGGTGGGGGGTGGGCAGTAGGTTGATGGGGTGGCGGTGGCGTGGTTGGTGAAATACTGGGGGTGTTGGTGGTTTGGATTGGGTGGTTTCCTTGGGTTGGGGGTGGGTGTTGGTGAGGTTGATTTTCAAGTAAGGCTTGTGCTGTTATTGAGAACAAATGGAGTGAGGGATCTTTCGATTGATGGAAATATTGTCTCTGGATGGATGTATCGAGTAGAAAGAAAGGATTCGCAGAGTGTAGAGGAATCTTTGCATTAAAATATGCAGATTCAACTTGATGCTTTCCGTGAAACGGCAACAAGATGAGAATTTGTGAGGAGAGGATGTGGAGGGAGAGTCTGCTTAGAATTATCCCTACTCTCTTCTTCCTCCTCCGTAGTTACCCAGTGCGCCTCTGATATTCCTGTTCCTATACCCGTACCCGTACCCGTACCTATACCCCTACTCGTACGTACCCGGAGAAACAGAAATAGCAGTACTCGTACAAGTACAAGCAGGACGTTCCGATCAAAGAGCAAAGCGAAGAGATATCCGTGTCTGTGTATGAAAAAAAAAAAAGAAAAAGAAAGAAAAAGAAAATGGAGATATTGACCCGGGCTCAAATGTTTTCATTTCACTTGGTGCCGTCTTTAAAAAGAGCCGCCCAAAGAGGGAAAATGCGGGTGAGAATGGAAGATGGGAGTATTGGGCGGGTTTCTTGTCTTGGGTTCATTGGATGGGCACCGAATATCGTGGAGGATATGGATTTGGCTTCTCGAGTAGCGAGTACGAGCTCCAATTTCGTGCATCGTCCGGTCCAGGTGCGTGGAGTGAAGAATGGGGAATGTCTTGTTCCTCATATCATATCACATCATACAGGCACGAAACACGAGGGTGTCATGAGTGCTGGCGTTGTTGAAAGGCATCTCTGTTGCCGTCCACAGGTACGAGTACAATGGTAAAACAAGACAACTGAGCACATTTTCATCAATTAGCACTGTGGTACTGCCAAGTGACTCCAAGACCGGAGTTGGGTTTGAAAATTCTCGTTTTCATTCAATAGCTGGCTATCTAAGGCATGCATAATAAGGATATGGAGACCATGCTTTTTCACAAGCTCGAGATGTAGTTCCGCCGTGCTTTGTCTTGTCTAGAATATGCATGTGGATAAGAATGCCATGCCATGCCACGCCATGCCGCCAGAGTGCCTTTGCAAATGCAAGAGTAGGTAGAAACATAGGAGATTCGTTCGGTCGGGATCCGGTGGAACCGTGTTCGTAAAGAGCGATGAGACACCCGATGGTTGGGTATCTTGAGATCCTTTGACCTGTCGTTCATCGCTGCTGAGGCCGTCATGGTCGTCAAAGATACAAGAGGAATGCCATGTGCCTCTTCAGAAGCATGACTGCCGTGTACGGGGAACTGCCGTATATACACCATTCTAGCTCCTGTCTCTTCTCCGGCTGGGGCCTTCAGACCGGCTGCGACCGCCACCATAACCCCCATTGGCTGCTGCTTGCCTCTCCAGTCTCCTCACTCTCTTCTCGTGTCTCTTCTTCCTCTCCTCCTGCTGTGCGAGGAGCTCCTGACGATGCTCTTGTACTTCCTGCCACTCCGAGTACGCTCCTTTGATACCCAGAGCCGCAATACCAATGGCAGCCGCGTCTTGAATCCTAGCCTTGTGCTTTCGTTTCCGTGCTTCTTCAGGCGAAAGCTCTCCCTTCATCACCTCCATGTGACGCTTGTCGCGGGCTTCCATGGATGAATAGACGCTGTGAGCAGCATGGATGGTGGCCACAGCGGCAAGGCCGGCAGTCAGGTATTCCTTGCCCTTCATCTTCTTGGTACGGCGCTCGTCTTCGGAAGAGGAGCAAAGGTCTGATGAGTCCGAGGAGCTGCTGTCTTTCTTGCCCTCGCCCCCCTTGCGTGATCCGACCTCACTTCGATTCTCTCGGCGCGCGACTTGTTGCCCCCCACCGCGTTCACTGCCACCATCTCGATCTCCGTTCTGAAGGTATCCGGCCGGTTTGTACCGCGCTGGCGTGCGATCATCATCATAGCCTCCGGATGCACCGCGGTTGCGAGTGACCCGTCGACGGTAATATCCATCATCACTGCTCGACGACGACGAGGAAGTGGAGATGGAGCGCCTCCTTCGAGAGCGAGAACGTCCTTTGTTGCGACTGCTGCCCGCAGCTGCACCTGCAGCTCCTCCTAGACCAAGCGCGACGAGTGCTCGTTCTCCAAGGGATTTACGCCGTTCGCGGGGTCGAGGAGAGATGGAGGATTCGGAGTCGGAATAATCACGGCGACTTCCTGGTCAAGACTCAGTCGTCTGTTTTCCGCGGGTGGAAGAGAGGGTTGGCTTACCTCTCCGGCCATCGCCACGTGCACCACTCCAGCCATCTCTGCCCATGGACTTTGCACGATCTTTATTCGGGCCTCTGTAGACGTATCGCTCCTCTATCACATCATCATAGTCGCGACGAGAGCGGCGTCGATCGTCAGCACGAGGACTCCTCCTACGAGTGGGCTCGGTGTAATTGCGTCGGGGTGGGTCGTATTCGATTTCTTCGTCGGTCTCGGATTGGTAGCCGCCGCCTTGAGAACGTTTGCTCTGTCGCAATTTCTTGACTTTTTGGATGCCTTGCTTGGTCTTGTCCTTCAGCGGATCGTAGACTTTGTCGTAGTGATCGGTGACCAGAGGGACACCTTCCATGGCAAGTTCAGCAAAGTCCTCCATGTTTGTCGCATCATACAGAAAACCAGAAAAAAAAAAGAGAAACAAAAGTTGGGTAAATGAGGTGAAGGTAGAATGGATTAAAAGATGAAAGAAAGGGAAGATATCGCACTTTTCAAACCGAGAGCCAAAGCAGTCTCGGCCATGCTCGTCGACTAATAATAATAATGATAATGATTGAATTATCTTTTATTATCGTCGGGAATTGTGGTGCCAGTGGTTGAGAAGAGAAGTCGGATGCGAGGCCAAGGAGAGGCGGGCGTGGGCGGCAGAAGGGTAAGAAGGGTAAGAAGGGTAGGCACACAAAGCTTGACTGAATACTTTATGGAGTTTGAGTGTGTGGGGGGATAAGGCTATCTTATAGTAAAGTGGATGAATAGGAACAGCTGATCTCGATCTAAATCTTTTTTACTTTTGAAATATGAATGAAATGATTGATTTATCTCTGGACGATCAGGGTTGTCCCAAGGTGCAGAAAGGGAAAAGGACGTCATTTAATAAATAGTGAGTGGGAATTTAATGGCAGGTTGTTTGCCTCGAGATTAAATTGGAAATTCAATTGGATTCCAGCTGCCTCGTCATTCCTACTTCGTATGCGTGGGGAAAAGGAATGAGCGGTCACTGGATTTTATGAGTTGTTCATTCTAGCGCCCCCGCTTCTGGGCACCAATCTTAATAATACTTCTTTTTTAAATTATAATACTTTATTATCTAAATAATTTCTTCGCTATTTTAATATTAACCAGTCTTTTGGGGGGACCCGGGGCTTCACTGTAAACCCCGGACTGGTTAAATTATGCGGGGGACAACCGGAGGCAAGAGTCGCCCGAAAGCTTGCCCCTTGGAACTAATCACTAATGCCACACAATCGCCACTTCTTTTAACCAAGGGTCCAGCTACGGAGGCAAAGCAGCAAAGCATCTAAAGGTACTTCTTCAAGTACCTTGACCTACTTCAAACAATGCCCATCAAGTTCTTTTAAAAAACATCTTGAGCATGTCGCACAATATTGTTGCCATTCAAAGCATGTTTGGAAAACAGAAGAATAAAAAAAAAGGCGACAGTGGAAGGCTGACACAATTCTTAAAAAGCTCGAGGGATTAAGTAGTATGTATCATGGAGGGGTTTGGCGCCTCACAATTCCGAGGTATTTACTTTCCCTTGACAGCGAATACATACTTTACATCACATTATTACCAAGCCTCCGCGGTCCGCGGTCCCTCCCTCCGTTCCCCAAAGGCCGAACCCCTTCCTCCTCTTAACCCGTCTTTTCCTTCTGCCGGCTTAAACAACCGTCTTATCGGCCTTATTTTCCCATGTCACCCAAGATGTCCTGCCCCTCCGCCCTCGTCTCGATAGTCTTAAACTTGTCTCCACTGCCTTCGCCCTTCTCCGCCCTTACATACGCCGCCTCACTCCGGTCGGTCAGCAGCTTCAGGTCGGCATCGCTCAAAATGTCTGCCCCTTCCCCGGGATCATAGTTCTCAAAATCCTCATTGGCCAGGATCTGCTGCAATTCCGTGTACTCGTCTTCTCCCCTCTTGTTAGGCCTGCGGTCAAGGATGCTTCTGAACTTGTCCTTCTGGATCACCAGCTTCTCAAGCCGCCGCTTGCCGTCGGCTTTCTCCAAGAGCGTTTGCTCCACCGTGCCTTTGGTGGCAAGGCGGTAGATGATGACCGGTCGCGTCTGCCCAATGCGATGCGCCCTGTCCTGTGCTTGTAAATCCTGTTGGGGGTTCCAATCACTATCGAAAAGAATGACCGTGTCCGCCGACGTGAGGTTGATCCCTTGACCTCCAGCACGCGTACTGAGGAGAAAGAGCTTATGATCAGCATCAGTATTGAAGGCTTCAATCTGCTCCGCTCGGTCCTCAGCCTTGACTGCCCCGTCGATGCGACAAACAGGCCAGCCCCGTAATGTTGAAGCCCATTCTTCCAGAATGTCGAGCTGTTTCGAGAACTGAGAGAAAAGGATGATCTTATGGCCTTTGGCAAACAAGTGAGGAACCAGACGATCGAGCATAACCATTTTTCCGGACTCGGTGACCAGGGTTTCGTCGGGGTCAGCATCGGCTGCCCATGGCCAGGAGAAGTGATGAGGGCTATTGCAGGCCAAGCGGAGCTGCATAACAGGATTCTGGAGCTTCTTTTGGGCGACTTCTTTCCGCGCTTGCGCAAGGGTCGACTCCCGCTCACGCTGCTCTTGCTCTTCCTCGTCTACCTCTTCGCTCTCACTGCTCTGCTCAATCTGCTTGAAATACTCACTGTCGCTCACTTCAGCGTAGTTCTGACGCCTACCACTGCGGCCAGATCTGATACTGCTGGCCGGTGTCGAGCCTCGCGATGACTTGGCGCTCTTGTTGGGCGTAGATATTCCCCTTCCGCCCTTGCGCTTCTTGCCCTTCATCTCACTGACTCTGGAATCCTCAAGCTTCTCACCGATCCTCTCAATCGCCTTCTCTTCGAGGTAGGACCGAATGTCATTGTCCTTGATTTTGCGGTACAGTTCCTTCTGGGCTGGAGTCATTGGCGCATACAGAATGTATTCCCGCTTTTTAGGCAGATTGGTCTCTACGTCGTTCTTCACCCTACGTAGCAAGAATGGTTTTAGAATTGCATGGAGTGACGCCACGGTCCTCTTCTGCCGCTCTTTCGACATGAATTGCTTGTGCCCATCCTTTTCTTGCACGTCAGAGAAGTCAAACATGCTCTCGAAGTGTTCGAGATCGGAGAAAGCCTCCGGTAGGAGGAAGTTCAATAGGGACCAAAGCTCTGTTAAATTGTTCTGGAGAGGGGTCCCGGTCAGAATGAGCCGACTTTCTGATGGGTACTGCTTGAGCTCTTTGACAAGCTTGCAATTGAAGTTTTTCAATCGGTGGCCCTCATCCTGCAGTCCGTGAGCAACGAGAATGACACATAAGAGGCTCTATAACCCACCACGACGATGAATTTCCAGGGATAGTGCGTAAGATATTTTTTATCCCGCATACAAATCTCATAACTCGTGCAAACCACTGGGAACTTCGCGCCTTTTGGATCGCCTCTCAACTGCTGCCGTCTTGTCTGTCCTCGCGCTTGCGGCGTTCCATGATACATCACGACAGGAATATCTGGGGTCCAGAACCAAAACTCCTTGACCCAGTTGTTCACCGTGCTTAGTGGCCCTAAGATCAAGAAAGGCCCATTCGTCCCATTCTCCCGTAGAAATGCCAGGAACGAGATGAGCTGGACCGTCTTCCCAAGGCCCATTTCATCAGCCAATATTCCGTTCAGTCCGATTTGATAAAGGCACGTCAACCACGTGAGACCCTCTAGCTGATAGTCTCTCATTTTCCCGCCCGTCACCAACTTCGGCTGCGCGGACGTCCCGACTTTCCTCGCCTCAAGCGCTTGCTTCAATTGATCCATCACCGTAGACGAGAAGCCCTGACTCCGGCTCAGGAACCAGTCTAAATCTTTCATATAGCCAGGATCCTGCCCGTCTTTTTCCTGCCACCTCTCTTCCTCGAGCTCCTTCCGTTCCTTTTCTTCGCGCTTGCTCTGCTTGCGTAGTTTCTCTTCTTCCTCGCGCATTCTTTCGACCTTTGGGTCGTAGGCATCGTCGGCGGCTGAGGGGGGCGAGGAGGGAGGACTTGATGCGGGGGAAGCGAGCTCGTCTGGAGAGCCGGGCGTCATTGGTGTGGAGCTCATGGCAGCGAGTGAAGCGGTTATCGTCAGGCTCAAGTAAGGGAGGGTCGGAAACCCTCGGGAGGTATGGAATAAGTGGTGATATGGGGTAGCACACGGCGACCTGACTGTAGGCCTGACGCGCGCAATAGTTGGCCTGTATTTTTCTGGGAGGTTTCGCGAGAGGGTTACTGCTGGCTCTCGGTGAGATGATCAGGGGTAAGCGTTGAAAAGGCAATTGGATAAGATTCGCCACCCAAGATGGAATACGTCCTATTCTGGTCTGTCTTGAGGCAAGAAATCCACCCGAGTTCCCAATGATGGATAAGCGAAGAGCCAACAGACTGAATGTAAGTAAAACGACGCGTAGACAACAATTTGGAAGCGAGGAATGGTACCTGATAGGAGAAGCGCTTCGTGAAATAATGATGTAAAGCCTCACATCAACGCGACCGAGGGACGCGATCTAGAGGGATTATTACGTGTACGACATAGATCTTGAACCAAGGACGATCTATAAAAAATATGGGGCCGTTCTCAGGCGGGAGTGATCGAGTGCGGAAGGGAAAGGTGCAGGGATCAAAATCATTGCTCTGCTATACTGAAATTCTATGTACAGTAGTAGTGACCTGCACAGAAGTGGGTATCTCTGGTCATTATTCATCCAACATGTCAAGCATTGTCATCCGTCACTTCAACGGCCTTTATGCCAGTTTTTCCTAAGCTTATCACCGCTGCATGACTCTGTCATCGCCCAATCAGTGGCGACCACTGTCGATACTGACAAAGGTCTACCTCGCAGCCTTTCCGATACATCGTGCGCCTACCCGGCTGACGGCACCTCAGGACCCGAACCCCCTTAAATCGCACTCTTCTTCCGTTTCTTCTTGTTGGCAGGGTCACTATTCTTGACATTGCCACGGTTTTCTGGCGGAGCGCACGCACCTGCATTCGAGTCTGCAGTGCTTGGGCGGTTCTGGTTCCATGGTGCTATAGGTAGACCATTCGGCGCTAGAGCGTGTAGACTCACAGGCAAAGATTTCTCTTTTTGCGGGTTAGGAGGAAGTGAAATTGCGCCGCTTGCTTTCGGCAGTACCTGGTTGGTTGCTCGTCGATTGGTCTCTGTTGAAGTGTTCGACTGTGTTTGTAATGCTGAGAGGTTAGGCTGTGGTGGGCGCGTTGTGCTTTGGAATCTGGTACGTAGATCCCCTCTTGAGCTGGCGGCAGCTACCCGAAAGGACTGGAGTGGGACCTTGGATAGCGGTGCTGCAGGAGAGTGCTGCGCAATCAGAGCGTGGGCAGAAGTGCGACGGTGTTGGGGTAAGACGCCTTGGTTGTGTTGTTGCTCCAGGTCGGAACGAGGATCAGGCTGATAAGGCGATTCTCGAGAGGGAGTGAACAGAGCCGGTCGCCGCGAGAAAGGTCCCTCTGAAGGACTGGGCGGAATCTGAGCAGCGATGCTTGAAAGGCTCGCCTTAGGCTTGCTCTGCGCAGGTCTTGGGTTTTTGTTACTTCTAACGTTCGAGATAGATGGTACATCCCAACTGCTGTCGGCTAGTGCAGGATTGAACCCGCAGTATTCGAGATAGGCTCTGGCTCTCTTCAACTCCATGAGATTTGTCTGAAGATGGTCATTCTCGTTAATATCTCCGTAGAGACTCTCCTCCACCATCTGACGGAATGTCGACTGTGACAAGGGTTCGCCCTGTAGGAGGACTTCCCTTGTCTGCTTCTGTAGTCTTTGCTGATTCGCCTCCTCCCTGGCTACTCGGTCCTGGTGTTGGGTCAAAAGCTCGCCCAACTCCTCTTTCTGAGAAGGAGTAAGTCGTAGCTGATGCATGACTTGTGATGGACCGGGGTAGAGCTGTGCAATGCTGTCTGCCAGGTCCAGCTTGTGTGCGACCGTAAGATCATCCCAAGCAGGAAACACTAGACTGCTGGCCGTTCTGCTGAGGTTTGTCGGTCTGGCAGCTGCATCTTCCTCGTCACTCGATTCCATTTCCAACATAATTCTATCCAAGTCGCTCATTCTGCCAGCTTCCGCCATACGCGCCATGTTACTTGCCCATATCGGATTCCGTGGTCCGTTGTCGGTAGACTCTCCGTACATGCTCGAGAGCATACTGCCTTGAGGTTGTTTCTGGACCGTAATTGAATTCTGCAAAACACTTTGGGACCCCCGTTGTGCGGACTCTGCGGTTGCCGATGTCATGGTTGGAAGGTCTCCTGTAAGATCGATCGTTTCTGGACGGCAACCGCGGTCCAAGGAAGCTGAATTGACTGCCTCAGAACCCGACAGCTTGGCTTCTCGCTTCTGAAACCCCAACAAATGTGACTCAAGGTCAATGGCAACGTTTCCTCCGTTGTGCACGTAATCAGGATGATCGAGCGTGGGGAACGCAGCGGGTGGGAGGTTGGGGTCAAATTCTGTCACTTTACCACGATACTCGGGTCGTTTGCATTTTGGCTTTCTTGGTTTTGGTGACTCGTAAATTTCTTCGTCAAGTTCAGAACTTTTCTCGGATTCTTCATTTGACTCTTGGCGAAGAGGAGAAGTAGTATAATCCGCATCCTCATATCTGCTTGGGGCCTTGATTTTCTTTCGGTTGCGAAGATGAGGTCGTCTTGGCGACATCTTAAAAATATCGATAACACTATGTCACCTTCAAGCTATGAGCAAAAGCCAGACAAGGCAAATAGCACAAGGAAGCGTTCTGGAGTGCTTTCATGCCAGAGCAGATGTGTTTGATGTGAAAGTAGTGTCATGAGAGTGTTGGAGGAAGGAGCAATGTCAAGTGTGATCATGTCGAGCGAGTTGTGTTTAACCTGCAGGATAAGATGCAGACACTACGCACTCAAGAAGTCTCAGCGTCACAAGCAATAGGTAAAGTGAGGCGATAAAGGGCGAATGTTCCGGATTCATCTTACCTTATACATGGCTTAATGCAATATCAGAAGCCTGCTAACGTAGGGCAAGCGTAATAGTGAAGAAAGCTCATGGGCACTCGCTCCAGTGCTGTGGACAGTCAAGAGAAGCATCTTTAAATCATCTATGCAAGGGTATCATGCACACTGGATCTTATCAAGAAATCAACCCTTAGGAGATTGGTCTGTCCTGGAATGGAGCGGAGCCATCTCTCATCTGAAACCTTCCATAGTCCAGGTGTTCATTGTCCCCATTCATCTCCATGTCATCATCGTAAGTATCATCAAAAGTTCTCTTTGATGTTCTGCCGGCCTCACAACTACTTCCTGTGCTGGCACCTGTGGCGGCAGCTGTGGATTCAACCCCTCCAGGCACACGAAACAATCGGCTGTCCGCCTGGACGACATCGCGTTTTGCCTTCAGGATCATGTCGTATGTCAGAAGGAGGTTCCTCAGCGAGTCATCAAACGCAACAGCGAATCTTTGAGCCTGGACGATCTGTATCGCTTTGATCAAGTCCGTGGCGTACATGGCCATAATGTATGCCGTCACAAGTGTGGCTGAACGCTCATTTCCACTCTCGCAGAACACCAAGACCCTACCAAGCGTAGTTTGTAGACATGTTTGTCCGGTAGCCGCTGCTTGTGTGCGTCTGGCCTGGTCTTGCCTGTACATGGCCGATAGATGTGAATTGATGGCTTCGATGGCCCTTGGGAATGCTGCAATCAATTCCTGATTGCCGGCCACGTCAATCATTTTTGTATCAATCCCAAGCTCTTGTGCCGCCTTTGATCCAAGGAGTCGTGCCTGAGCGGACATGGTATTGCGTACTGCTATGACCATTGTAATCCCTTCTCTTTGTAAGAAATCGCGATCTTTCGCTGCTGACATCGGTCCGAGGTAGAGGAATGGTAAAATCTGCTGAGCCATCCTCCTTTGTTCGTATTTCCATTCCAGCATGTCTAGTATTGTTTCAGCTTGAGGTTCAAGAAAATGTGGAATACGGACTCACTGTTAATGGTCATGAAGTTGCCGTAAGTGACCGTTTGGAGGAACTCTGCATTCTTGAAGCCGCTTGACTCAAAGTCATAGGATGCGTTCTGAACCACATGGAGATCTGGTACGCCAAAGGAGTTCAGAGCAGGAGGTGGGACGATGATTCGAGGTGGTGATGGTACTCGGAAGCTCCAACTCTGTGCTGGAGCATGAGGTGTCGCCATATCAGTCGGCAATGCAGGCATGTTGAGAGGAAAGTGAAGAGCAGGAATTGGGCTGTCAAGTAAGGGAAGAGCGACTGTCCGAATCCCAGGCGAATTTGAAGGCTCGAATCGACAAGCACCGAGCACAAGCCACTCCACGGATCCCAAAGCTGATGGTACGA
Organism: Xanthoparmelia taractica; assembly: GCA_033085395.1. Taxonomy (NCBI): domain Eukaryota; kingdom Fungi; phylum Ascomycota; class Lecanoromycetes; order Lecanorales; family Parmeliaceae; genus Xanthoparmelia; species Xanthoparmelia taractica. Next base: position 113,189 of record JANQBS010000045.1, on the reverse strand, counting down.
ATGTTTGAATGAAATAGGGGTGTGATACATTACGAAGTCAACATCGTGGTTCGTAGGAATTGAGAATAGCAGGTATAAGTGTCAACGGAGAGTGACAGTGTTGGGTAGACAGCAGCCTTTGCTGCTTCGATGTTGCCATCAAGTAAGTACTTCCCCGCTTATCAAAGATCTCACATCATCCTATCTATCCATCCATTGACACTTAGGTCGGAACAATCACTATAAGAGGTTGGTGTGATAGTTGCAGGGGAAGAAGTCCGCCAATGTCAAGAATTGCATAAGTGACATAAAATACCCAGGCATAAATTATGCAAGGTACCATGCCAATCTATCCTAGCACCAATGCCCTCCAAAAGCTGCCCGCTAAGTAATCACTTTCTCCATGCATCAACTAACAAGCATTCCTCCTCAACTACCCAGCCCGTGGAACTTGAGGAGAGGCAAGGTGTAGAGAGAGGTGATCCACAAGTTCCACATATACCACGTCTTTTTATCAGATACGACGTCACGAAACATCAGCACCCGGAGCGCGACCATGGTACCGATCAACGCTGGCATTATCCACCCATAGACAGCAAATTCCCAGAATGCCGGGCAGGCGAATGACCAGAACATGACCGGCACAGCAATCGTCCATCGTGCGGTCCAGTCACCAAGCACCAGGGGTAGGGTTCCTCTATCCCTCGCTCGGTCTCCTTCTTGGTCTGCCTAGGATTCCAGTCAGTGAAACTGGTTTCATCGCTACTGTGGAAGACTCACCATGTCTTGCATCTGCAGAGTGCTGAAAACTATCCCGCCAATGATGGCTAGCCATTGGTAGGCTTTTTCGTTCAAAGTGTATTGGTCGTGGCCGCATGCTACCCGGGTGGCTCCAGCGCTGTAGCAGATGAAGCCTGCTGCGTTGATGAGGTTACGGACCACAAAGTTCTCATCGGCACCGCCAAGGTCATTGTACATGTATTCGAGCGTGTTCATGACGATGGTTTCCTCCATTCCACCGGTGTAAAAGGTAATGAGAATGCCGAGAGGGACGGCGGCGAGAAGCAGACGTCTTGCTTGGCAGGCAGTTAGTCTTCCGGACGGGATTGGACGCCATGCTTTGTTGACAGAATCCTCGATGATGGAATTTGGCAGACGCTGGTTCGCCAGATCGAAGATCAGTACATTGATCCAGGTCCAAAGAATTACTAATGGTATCCGCTTGAAGATACTGATGGCGTTTGGTGAGTGGTTCGAGGTGAGCATCGGTCCGGCAAGAGCACTGCAGATGCCAAATGCTGTCTCTGGAAAGACGATTGACTTTAGGTCGTTGCGTGTGACGAGCCATATTGTGTTAATGTGGTATAGAATCGAGTGGATTTGGCTCTGGTGTTCCTGCTGCTTGTCGTCAAGCTTCATCTTGACCGTCTATTAGCTTTGTGTGACGTTGGAATAGGCGTGAATTTGTGAGTGATGTCTACAAGAAACGATGAGATCTATGTCGATTACCTTGGAATCCTGCGTGAACACAGGAAAAGGGTGAGATTTTTCCTGAAGAGGTTTCCATGGCCTTCGTATCTACCCTTGCTGGAGAATTCCCCATCCGATCTACTAGCTTGGCTATTGCGGCGAAGGAAGCCTTGCCGAAAACATGCATACCCTGCTCATCTTGACGGATTATCTAGATCCCTTCCTTTGCTGAAAGATTGAGGGGTCTTCGGCAGAGAATTGACGTAAAACATAGTAGCGTCGGTACAAGAGTCCTGGAAAAGAAAACCTCGAAAGGTTTACGCTTTAGGACCAGTCACTTTGTATATGCTCTACGCGGGCGGCAAGCAGATGGGCCAGCATTGCATGGTACCGGAAGTACCGGGGAGACAGCCGGCATACTTGGAAGTACAAGACCCATACTTACGATGGTGATAGACTCGCTAGTTGACGTGGCAGTCGTTTTTTGGAGCGGATACCCAAGACCAAGGCGCCGGACACCACTTTTAACCATTTTCCCGGTAGAAAAAGGGGGGTGCAAATTTTGGCTTCTCTGCGTCGGGCGTCAAATGTGCGTGATCTTACTTATTTCAGATGGTTTCTACTTTTCTCGGAGCCGATTACCATGTTCCAAATCTTCGGATCCCCTACTCACTAACCTAAAACTTAAAAGGCTAAAATACCTTACTCGAGATTTCAATAGCCGATCTCGCTTGTTAAGCGCTGCTAGCTAAAGTAACAAATTCGAGGCAACCAGCTCAAGCACATATCTCTATTCATTTGAGTGCTTCATCGGTGTCCGCTCATATACCAGGTGTCTATGAATATCCTTTCTTATCAACAGCTTCGACCGTAGTTACATGCGTACCGAGCGTTTACGATACAAGATCTGCGAAAGAGGGGCCAACGTGCAGGATCGTGACCGCTTTAGCTGCATGATAGATTGTGGAACCAATTTAAAGTAAGGTAAGAATTGACATCAACAGTCTGCTACCTTGACAACTAAAGTACTGCGACTGTTGACACGTGTCTAGCTCTTGTCTAGCAGCTTTTAATTGGTGCCTAACGCTACGCCAGAGGGTGCCCTTGCTGCGCCCTTGTTTTTCTCTGCATCGTCTGCGAGGCGACTCGCTCTGTGAGTGTTCAACTGTAAGCGATCCTGCGTGCTGTCCTTAAAAACCGACGATCGCCTTCTCCTTACTGATTTTTAAGAACTCATGGACAACTTCGCCCCAGTCTCGTGCGGCATTGCCGCCGCCGTAGGTGTAACCTCACACATATTGTACTTTATCCGAGGTGAACACCATCAGCACACTCTACAGTTCCTTCAGATCATTTTCTACGGCTTCTTTCCTTCGTCCCTTGTCCTGGGTCTGCTTTTGCACATAAACTATGCCCAAGCCATGGAATTGGGCGTTATGCTCATCGGATCCTATCTTACTGGCTTATGGCTGAGCATGTTGGTCTATCGATCCTTATTCCATCCTTTAAGATCCTTCCCAGGATCTCGCCTTGCTCGGCTCTCCAAGTTCTACCAATTCTTCTCCGGGTTCAGGTTGGACGCGTATCGCAGATCGCATGAAGCACATCAGAAATATGGCAAATTCGTGAGGACTGGTAGGTTGATCTGAAATTTGGGATTTTAGTTGATCTGCTGTGGCTTCTTAGAGATTCGAGTTTCTCCTTCAACCTCACTGCATCAAGAAGTCAAAACAGGCCTCGTTGATGTACCGTCATATTGTCATTTCGCTCATTCTGTCATTTCACTCCCTGTTTCAAGGCCAAGGATGCTTGTCAAAAGCGGCTTCCTTGTCTAAGACCTTGTTGTGCTTGATGGCTCAGCCTGGAAGATATCGAGCTCTGGACGTCTCCAGAGGGATTTAGAAAAAACCTATTGCTTTCAACCACCCCATGTATAAAGAGACGATTTCTTTAAAAGAGCGGTTTGACCTAATCCTGGTACTTAGGACCCAATGAGCTTTCAGTCATCTCCCCAGGTGCAGCCGTTGCTATCTTGGGACCGCGATCACCATGTGGAAGGTCCCCTTGGTACGACTACGCTTTGTATCAGTCCATCGAATCCCTTCACAGCACTCGAGACTCTGCAGTACATGAAGCGCGAAGAAGAGTCTGGGACCGCGGATTCAGTGTCAAAGGTAGCATCTCGCCTTTTTCAGCGGAACCTTTAGTATTGACATCAATCCCAGCGTTACGAGACTACGAGGGTCGCGTTACAGGCTACACTCACGAGCTTATTGAGAAGATATCAACCTTCTCCGGCAATTCGATGAACGCGTCAGCATGGTTCAACTACTGGTCTTTTGACGTCATGGGGGATTTCGCCTTTGGGAAAAGCTTCAACATGCTCAAGACTGGGAAACACCACTTTGCCATCGACTGGTTGGAAAGATCCATGCTGCTTCTTGGCATCGCCTCACCAATCCCATGGGCGGTTCCCATAGGTGCTACCGCACCGTTCGTGGGACGATCCTTCAGGCTGTTCATCAGGTGGTGCAACGAGCAAGTCGATGAGCGCAGGGATATGAAGACTACGGTGCCTGATATTACGTCGTGGCTTCTGAAAGCGGCTGAAGACAAGAACGACGTTGAAGCTACAAAATGGTTACACGGAGACTCTCGACTGCTCATCGTCGCGGGCAGTGATACGGTTGCTATCGTGCTAACATATATCTTCTACTACCTCGCCAAAAGCCCAACACACATTCAGAAACTGCGCGAAGAATTGGAACCTCTTTTGCGATCAGACGAGCCCTTTAACGTCCAAAAGATGCAGAACGCGAAGCACCTCAACGGCATCATCAACGAGGCTCTGAGACTGCATCCACCCACGCCTTCGGGAGGCTTCCGTATCACACCACCTCAAGGCATTACAGTAGATGGGGTCTTCATACCGGGTGGAGTCAATGTCAACGTGCCGCTATATGCACTGGGACGGTGTGAGTAACGGCATCTATAGCTGTCGTTGGTTCATTGCTTACATTCTGTCAGCGGGAGACTGCTTCGTCCGCCCCTATGATTTCATTCCTGAGAGGTGGTACTCGCAGCCTGAGCTCATACTCGATAGAGGAGGCTTTGCTCCTTTTTCGCTAGGTAAGCCGCAGCAGTTTCCATGAAGTATTCGTGCCTATACCGATCATGATCCACAAGCAACTTGTCGCTCCCCTTCTTCCTCTTCGCTTGCCCTCTCCACTCTCCACAAGCTGCTCGCCACTGACCTAGACTTCCACCAGGACCGTACGGCTGCATCGGCAAAGAGCTAGCGAAGATGGAACTGAGGACCGTGGTCCCGCTCCTCGTCTCACGCTTTGACGTCAGACTTGCCCCGGGCGAAGATGGAACGCGCTTGCTGCAGAAGAGCAGGGATGCGTTTACGATGCGGTTGGAGGATTTGGGCTTGGTTTTTGAGGAGAGGAAGAGATAGTAGAGGTTAAGGGTGAGAGGGTTGGTGCTGTAGGGGGGTGTTGTATGATGATTCGAATTCAGTTGATTGTAAGATATCATGAGATGTAGTCTCTGTTGAGCGCGGAGTGTCAGCTCAATGGGCCTGACCCATCTACGTGGTTTTATGACGTCTTTCAGCATGAAGGGCTGCGTAGAACAAGTAATAGGTGTCAAAGAGCTATCTTTACCCGCGTCAACCTCGTGTGAGCGCAACTGGTCTCACTGATAAGGACTTGATCCTAAGATCCAGACTTGGTATGATTGTTCAAGCATGCGTCTTGGGGAAGGATCATCGCTGCTCGCACCGTTGTGGGGAAATCATAACAAATCGATCCATTGAATTGAATATATGTGCTCTGACTTTGGGTATATATAACATAAATGACAGGCTTCTACCAACAATTGCGCTTATCTCTCTCATCAGCTCATCAGTCATCATACCATCTCCACCGTCTTCTCCGGCCAGAAAAACCACGCGATAGTGATGAGGCACTTAATCCCCCCAGCTATCCAAAGGTCAAACTGCATCCTGCCCGTCGCCTCCCCGATATACCCCCCCGCAATCGCCCCAGCCAATATGCACACGAACGCCAGCGCCCTCCGATTCCTCTTGGCATTGCCCTTCAACGGCGCCCCGAGGTTCTGATCCGAAAAAATGTCGCACAGCATCGACGTGAGCACCACGCTCGGAATCTCCGCCACCCCCAACACCCTGCTGCCGATGATCTGGCCCGCGGCCTGGAAACTCAGCAGCGAGATCGGTATCTCGTCCTTCCATACGACGTCGGAGTTGATCGTGTCCAGCGCCCCGTCCACCACCCCGACCTGTATAATCGCCGCCACGACGAGAATAATCACCGATTGCAGCGCGAACGACGCGACGAGCGTACCGCGGCGCAGCGGACCAGAGTACAGCGCCAGGCGCGAGAAGAAGAAGCAGCCGATGCAGAAGCAGGCGATGGAGGTGAGGGATTTGGCCCAGCCGTAGGGCTTGGACGTTGTTTCCGAGGTGGAGGGACCCAGGCCGACGAAGATTGTGTTGCCCGTTTGCATGCTGACGAAGGTGCCGTAGGCGTTGTAGATTGTGCTGTCGACGAGGCCGGAGATGAAGGAGCATGTCAGCATGATGAGGTCGGCGTGCGTCGTGCTGACTTGTTGTTTGAAATGGGCGCGTAGCTGGTCGGTTGCGGCGGGGGATTTCTGTCGCAGGAGGCCATCTGGGGTTGAGGGGCTTTCGGTCGATTGCTCTGGGGGGGTTTCATGGGATCGGGGGTGGAGTTCGGGTGTTGTCATGTTGGGCTGAGGAAGGGTTGAAGGGGAGAGTTGATGGTACCTTAGGTTTCAATTGGACTTTGAGGGGTCATTCAAGGATTGCAGAGTCTGTCGTGCAAGGGCGCTATCAATTGCTGCCATTATCAACTCCGTCTTGACAGGACTGCTGCGGGGGAAAGGGAGATGGATAGGTTACTTGGAATGGGTCGTATTCTTATCCAAATAACAAGAAAGGCTGGATTGCGGCCATCGGCCGCCGACTCCGGACATTTAGGGTGGGGGATTTGCTTGGCGAGTCCTAACCCTAACAGCCCTACGGTCGATAAAGTATGCTAGCCCTGCTCTAACCCATAAGAATCCTCACCGCCAGCAATTCTAGAGGTAGGTAGTTATATTCTGCTTTCCAACGTGCCAACATAGGCCCCAAAAGCCGCTGCATCCAGGAAGTATAATCAAAGCCAATGAAGGGTATTAATCTATCTAGCATCACCCTTTGGTGGCGCGACCATGAAAAGCGGACAAGCCCGTCTCTAGGCCCCGCCGATGACATAGCTGAAGCTCTCATGGCAGGTTATGAAAACAAGGTATTGCGCTCCTCCATCATGCCTCCTTTCCCAGAGAGATTGTCTCTGCTTCTCCGGACCTTACTGTCCATGCACACTGCCTCGTTAGGTTGGCGCTCAAACAATTTGGACTCGACCTGACTAAGTTTCAATCACGTCCGTGACATTGTTCTAGACAACCTCCTACGCCAGAATGGAAGACTTCATCGGCCGCGTGGGCCAGTCCTACCTCGAGCGCAAAGCTTTCGCCATGCCACAACAGCTGGAGAACCTTGCAAAACAGCAATTCACCGGCGGGGGCGAAAAGGAGGCTAATATTAAGGAGTCCGCCAAGGGGAAGACTGTCGAGGATGAGGAAGAGGGAAAAGAGGAAGGGAAGCGGACCACGAAGAAGAAAGACAGCGGGAAGCCGGCAGGTCAGCCCTCGTCAGGCTCCTCTGAAAAAGACAAAGAAATCGCACGATTGAAGAAAGAGCTTGCGCGGTCGATGCTCGAGAAACCCAAAGTGTCTTTTGGAAAGAGCGCGCTCGGGCTGAAGAAGTCGGAGATAAGCAAGGCTTCGAATGGGCAGAAAGCGTTTATAAAGCAGGTGGCCAAGGGAGCCAAGGAGACGAAAGAATTGGCAGCGCTGGAGGCGGTGGAAGCGGTTGGTGGGAAGGATGAGAAGAGGAAAGAGAGAAACGGCAAGAAAGAGGCGAGTGGCAGTAAACCGGCGAAGGAGGCAAATCTCATAGAGATAACACCCACAAAGCGAAGGACTTCTACAACTCATCACCGTGAGCACCATAATGGAGCCAAGAGTGAACATGGAGGCAAGTCGAAAAGTGAACACGGCGGTCACGCAGAGAGCACTACGTCGAATGCAGCTGTAGCATCAGAAGGCAAACGAAGAGTGTCCATCGCTTCACATAGCGAACGTGGAGGCTTTGCTAAGAGCATTGCACCAGTGCACGAACACCTTCCGTCACATGCAGCGAGGTCCGGAGAAGAAAGAGCCTTGGTGGTGTTGCAGCGATCCAGGAGGGAACAAAGGCACGAGCGGGATCTCTATGCTGTCGAAGTTGAGGAAGAGGTGCCAAGGAGAAGATGGAAAGATGGTGGTGGAGTGGTGGAGGTAGAAAGCTCCAAGGGGAAGATGCTGTACAGGGTTGGATAAGATGATTGGATATTATTCACAAGACAGGCTCATTTCCCACAGTAGCTGGCGCTTTGGTTGCTCGGAGCCCACAAGACATCAAACAAGATGGGCTGATTCGCCAGGAATCCCGCGAGAAGACAGGTCCGCAAAGACCAGCAAAGACTGAAGGGGCATAATCTCTAATTCCATCAAGAACACTATCCTCCCGATTTCGCTTTACGCCGCCCGGCTAGAGCAGGGTCTGTTATTTCCTTTGGGTCATATACTTCATGGAAGTGTTTCATTATGATGGATCAGTGCGAGAGGTACTTGACGAGATTACGAAGTAGCTGTGCTTAGGGACTAGGCTCAGAAAGTAAGCAGCGGTAACGATAACAGGGAGGTACCAAATAAGCAATGGTATTCATCTTACCTTGGAAGTACTTTGTAGTAGAAGTAAGGCGGCTCAGCTTAGATTTTTGTCCAATCGGCTGAAGATGAGATGACTGTCGATATTCGCGGCTCAGAATCCTTAATGCTAGTGTATACTACTGTAGCCCGTGAGGACGTTCGTCCCTACAACTCTTCTCTGTCCGCTTCTTCAGCACTCTTACGTCCCAAGCCGGTCTACATTCAGCGGAAATATGTCAAGGGGGATCATGCTGCCTGTATCCTTTGCGACGGGCAGAAATCTACTGCCTCTGCGATTGGTGTCAGCTTTTTACGCTGACGTTATACACTCGTCTTGTGGGTGGATTTGATATGGTGAAACAATGAAACGTCTAGCCTTTGTTAAAGCAAAGAACGGAATCAAACTGCTAGCTTGCTTACAATTCCAGCTATTCTTCCCCATTCATCGCTGTCAGCCGCTCATTTGTCTCCTTACCCGTCATGGCCTTCTTCAGCTTTGCGGCTCAGCTTGCCAAAATCGTCAGCAACTGTAAGATTTGAGATTGCTTGGGGCACTGCTGTCATCAACTGCTACCGGCCGTACAGTTGATCATGTCGTCGACGCTCCCTCTCTCATTTGCGATACACTTACACGCTTGTACAATGTGCTGTTTACTTCTTGCGACTGTTGATGGTTATGGCATCAAAAAGCCTACACTCATTATACTAATGTTAAATTAATCGTCTCTACCTTCACTATGCGTACCTGCGCCACTTCTCCAGTCTATCTCGCACTGGCTTTCGCTCCAAGATCAAGTGCACTGCCTTGTACGTTGGATCTCGCTTCCAACCTTCAAAACTCAGGCATTGTGTCTTCTGGTCAAGACAGCGACATGCATGATGGATCAACTTCACTTGGCGGTGTCTACTCTGCTCTCAAGTGGTATACCAGACGCTGACTTCGCACTCAATTGATATACAGCATCTTTAAGTTCTTCGATACCCCAAAGTGTTTCGGCGACCAACAGCAGCTCGCTCGCTTCCAGCTCTGCGTCTCAGTCTCTTTCCATACCCACAGCCTCTACGGCAATCTCGTCAAATAGGCATAATATCGCGCCTGGAACATCTGCGAGCTCATCAGCTGGCCCTAACAGCTCTTCTGGATCGCTTCAAAGCTCCACTGGTAGCCCTAGAGGCTCATCACTATCTTTTAGTGCAAATCACTTCACGACCGTCTCTTCCATTTCTCTCTCCGCTGCCTCACCAGCCGTTTCCTCGTCTTCCGTCTCTTTCCCGCCATGGTCTCCACCGGAGATCCAGGGCGCCTCCAATGGATCTTCGAATTCATCAGGAATCCCAAAATTCCCCGTCGCTCAAAAAAGAGAAGAATGTGCCTGGTATCACCGCTTCAGCCTCGTATTCCGCCTCTGAGGCCGCCCGCTCTGTATTTCCTACTTCGATTACCTCCATGAGAAATCCAGTCAACGTCACCAAGCCCATAAATCAAACCAATGTCTGTGGTGGACCGGTCTCAGTTGCCTCAAGTCTGATCAGGTCAGGAATATTTTCCACCAACGCCTGCTTACCCCTCAATTGGGACCAAGGAGTCTTGAACATGTCCTATGGGGGAACATGTTCGATGAGCCCTGGCTTTGATGGATATAATGCCAAATCTTGCTCATGCGTCAATAGCGCCGCCAAGTGGTATCACGACTATGCCACCGCGACGGTCACTTCACAGCAGTGTCAGTCGAGCTACAACATTTATGAAGCTTTGGATATCCAGACTTTGGGATGTTCTTATAGAACTCTCACCCAGCTGGCGACCCCGTACCATGCTCCGACGAGCTGTTGCGACAAATGTGAAGTGGCCGCCAGCGCCGTGCAGCTTGTTTTCTGGCCACCCGCAGACGCGCCATCGAACTCTTCCGCCGCAACCAATAATACCGGCTCGAGTTATTGGAATGTGACTGCAGCGCCAGTACAGTCAGCGGCATCTTATGGCATCGTTGAAAATGGGTACACCTTGTGAGTGATGCCTGTAAAAATGTAAGAAGCTTGGCTAATTTGAACAACAGCATCTCGCCTTCAGTCTATGTTATCTACAGCTCAATACATGCCGCGGCATGATGCGTGGCGCTTTTCAACAGCCATATACCCATAGAATCATCCTATACCGCCGTTACTCGTGCCTACGAGCCCAATGGACTCTCTTCCGCAATCTGCGAGGCTGAGAACATGGGTGCGGGTATCGAATACTGTATCTCTCCTGTTAACGATCAGACAATCCCGCCTACTGCTTTCAAGGCATCGACAACGGTTGGAGGCAAATCGATTTTTCGGAGCTCTATGATCCTCCGCCGGCATCAGACCTCCTTACCAGATATCAGTCTTGCTTTCCGGGACATTCCATTAAGGCTGATTTCGCTTCTATGATGTTCGTGAAGCCCCAGTTCGCTTTTCCGCCCGACGTTACCAATATCGATCCGGTGTGGGCAACTTTGGGCGGAAGCACTTGCACACCGGTCAATTTGGGCGTCTACGATCCACCACGGGTGCTGCAGAAAGCCACCGCTCTTGCCCCTGTAGCAACCCGGGCCGCAGATCCACAGGCCGAAAAAGCACCTCCATCTCCAGCAGCAACTTTGAAGTCTCCTGTCGCTGCTCCTACTAAGGCTGTCAAAAACATCGACCCAAACACTGGTGTCAAAGCGAGTAATCCAGGTAGCAATAATGTGGAAACGAAATCGTTTACCGCTGGATGGTCTGATCCAGTGGCTGTTGCGGATCCCGTTGATCCTTCAGTCTCTGCGCAGAATAAAGGCTCAGAAGAGACGGGAAGCAGTAATTCAGTGAAAGCAGGCTCCAATTCGAACTCAAAGTCGGACCCAGTGAACGCAGGCTCAAGTCCAGGTTCGTAGTCGGATCCGAGTTCTAGCGATCCCAAGAGTAATCCTGGGCCTTCTGGAGCGGAAAATACGCCAGTTGATGCAAAGGAACAGTCAGGGGCGAATGTGGCAACGAACTCCGGAAAGCATTCGGGCACAGATTCTGGAACTGGGAGCAATGACCCGTCTACAGCTCCCATCACCCTTCTACCTCAGCAAAATGCAGATACGGCAAAGGAGAACAGCGGTTCGAATGGAAAAACCGCGGTAACGGTTGGAGGCACTGACGGTGATGCCAATGGAGGCACAACTGGAGGCATCAACGGAGCAACCAGCAAGGACTCAAATGGAGGCACACGCGGTGGCAGCAATGGTGGCACCAATGAAGGTTCCAATGCAGCCAACAGTGGTGCTAGGAATGAAGGCATCAGCGAAGGAACTGGCGGCGGTACGGTTGGAACGAGCGGAGATACCAGTGGAGGCACGGATAGAGGCTTCAGCGGCGGAACAAATGATGGTAACGCCAACCCTGCACCCATGGCGTCCATCAATAGCCAACCAATCACCAAAGACACGTCGGGCAACATCCTCCTTTCTGGCTCAACATTGGCACCTGGCAGCACAGCCATCTTCTCCGGTCACACCCTCGCAAACGCTCCTTCTGCTGTCATAATGGATGGCTCCTCTTATGCTCCCTCGCCCACCACACCTTCTGTATCCCCGCTCCTCGTCAGCAACTTACTCCTGCAGATGACCAATGGTGGGTTAGAAATAGGATCTCAAACTCTCACTCCAGGTACCCACACGACAATGAACAACCACGTGATTGACTACGCCAACCCCAGCCAGGTAATCGAAGATGGCGTAACCCACAACCTGGCTCCAGTGTCATCTTCCAACCCTCTCGTCCTCAACGGTCAAACCATTTCACGAGCTGTCAACGGCGGTCTCATTGCCGCCGGCACAACAATCGCACCCGGCAGTACAGCCGCTATAGGCGGACACGTCTACTCCCTCGCCGGCTCCTCCAGCGTCATAATGGACGGCAGCACCTACGCCCTCCCAGCAGCCACAAACGCCTACCAAATCCAACCCGCTACCCCCTCCCCTCAACCAACACTACCTTCCAACCCCCTAACCCTCGCAAACGGCCTCGTCATAACACCCCAAGCCTCCACCCCATCATCCACTCCACCCAACTGCCTCCTCCCCAACGGCGCCTTTCTCTCCCCCGGCGGCGCCCCCGCCACTTACGCAGGAACAACCTACTCCGCCCTCCCCTCAAACGCCGGCATCCTAGCCTTCGGGCCCTCCGGCTCCTCCACCACCACCCTCGCACTCCCATCTCCACCTCCACCACCACAAATAACCACCCAATCCCTCTTCACAGCCGCCGACATGCCTTTCACCGCCGCACCAACGGGCTTCCCAATCGGGGCCACGAGTTTGAAGCCCGGCGGTCATGCTTTCACGACAGACGGCACAGTTGTATCGCTCGCTACGAACTCCGAACTCGTCGTCGGCTCATCGACCTATCGTCTTTTTGGTCCACCGCAGCCTCAGTCTGTTTTCTCGATCGGTGGAGCGACGTTCACGGCAAGGCTGAATGGGTTTCAAGTTGGTGGGGAGGAGGTTACGCCGGCGGGGAAGGGGGTCGTGGAGAACGGGGTGGAGGTTTCGTTGGGGACTACGGGCGTGGGTGGGGGGAATGTGAATGTTTTTGAGGGTGGAGCGGGGAGGGTTGAGGGAAGGGTGGTTGTGGTTGGGATTGTGGTGGTGTTGGGATTTTTCGCTGTTTGGATGTGAGGATAGGATGGGATGGAATTTAATGCTTAATACCCTCAGCTGTATCTTGGATTAATGAGATAAGGGCCGATGTTGGCCTTAGTAGATATATATATAGCGTTAGAATTGTGTATATATATATATATATACATAATCTAATCATATCATATCATAACCTCATCTCTTCATCGCAATCCAATTCATCCACACTTTCTTTCTTTCCGCTCATATCTCACTCTTCTGCATATATATATATATACATAAACATATATACACCCCCCCTCCTCCCCTCCCTCCTCCTCCGCCTACGAAATCTTCCCCAACCCCCGAAGCTTAAGATACACATCCGTGCCCCAACCCCAAAGACTCTGCACCATGATGCTCCCGCCAAAATGCTCCGCGTACGCCCTACCGAGCGGCAACCCGTACCCCAGCCCCGCCAGGCTGCTGGACTCGGCGCCGCCCGCCGCGCCGGATATGGCGTTCAATGCGTCGACGTTTCCGTTGCTGAGGTCGAGCAGGTCTTCGTCGCCAAAGGTCGTGAAGCTGTAGGCCCAGATGTTGGGGAGGTTGGAGGGGGAGATGCCGCCGCCGTGGTCGCGGATGCGGATCGTGACGCCGGGGAGCGTGCTGTGCGATGGCGCCGTGGCTGGCGGATCGAGGCGTATGCAGTCCGGCGGCGAAGGAGAAGGGTCCGGGGACGCGGCGATGGTGACTTGGATCGGTTCGCGCTCCTTGCGGTTTTCGACGGTGGCGCGGAAGGCGTTTTTGAGGAGCTCGGTGAGGATGTATGCGAGGTGGGTGGGCACGTGGGCGAGGCGGGTGTCGGGTTGGCCGTTGATGAGGACGGTGGGGCGCACGCCGTATTTCAGCTCGCATATCTCCGAGACGAAGGATTCGCAGTGGCGGATTGTTTCGGCGGGGCGGAGCGCCGTGTCGATTACGCCGATTGAGGTCGATGAGGAGTCGTGTTGAGTGTGGCGGTCGTGGGTGGTGCAGTGGGGTTGGGAGGACAGGTGCAGGGCGATGTGTTGCTCGGCGATTAACCGCGTTCCAATCCTGGCTCTTAGGTGCTCGTCGAGGAACCTGGTCACGTCGGCCGGGCTGATGTATTTCCTACACTCGAGGAAACCCCGCGCGAGGATCGGTATCGTGTCTGCGTGCGTCTGCACGAGATCCGCCATCACTTCTGTGAACTGGATCTCCTCTTCTAGCGTGTTGATCTGCCGCTCTTGGTAGGGGAGTAAGGTGGAGAGGGAGTGTATATAGTTGTTGTAGATGCGGGAGATGTGAGGATTCGAGACGACGATGAAGGGGAGGTTGCGGAGGGCTTGGATTCGGTGGGCGAGACGAATGGGGAGGAGGGAGAGGGTGAAATTCGCGGAGGTGAAGAGGGTTGATGCGGAGAGGGGTGGACGGCCATGACTGTTGGATTTTATGTCAGTAGGACGGATGTGTGATGTGGAATAGATAGGAGAGAGATGCTACCGGACGAGGTCTGCTAAGGTCAAAGGGTGCAGTGGTTGAGATGCCAGGCGGGCTACTTGGTCATTGTCGATGCTGGTAGAGGCGGGAGGATGGGACCATGTTTGGTTTCTGGGCGCAGTAGTTGCAAGTCGCCTCGACCGCTGTTTCAATGGGCAGATGACACGAACGAGGCGTGAGTCTAGGATTGCTGGTCTTGTTGGTCTTGTTGGCATTGTGTGCTGGCTGCTGACGTTGGATGGGGGGGTTTTGCGGAGCGATGGAGCGGACTTGGCATTGATCTTGGGTTCACCAACCAGAATTGCGAGAGACGGGGAATGCCCCAGATAACGTATCAATATAACGTTTTTTATTTGAGGTAAGAAGCTCAGCTGCTAAATCATATGCTTTCGTAATTCTTGCCTCCGGTCAAGCGATTGCTATGCATCTTCCTTCTGCTTCCGCAGTAACGACAGCCAGTAGAGCACTGTTCCCGCCCTTATCATAATGCATCTGTCTCAATGACACCACCCAAACTCCGCAATCATGTTCCATACCTAGTCATTCACCCCCAAGGTTGTGATGCTCCTCAATGCTGTTCTAGCGAGTCCTTGCTTCCCCATCCTGCTCCACGTGGATATGGTCATCGGTCTGGAGGGTGTGGACGGTCTCGTTGGGAAACTCAACCCTATAAATACGTTAGCAGTCATGAAAATAGATATGAGTGATTGAGATGTACGTGAAGCCTTTGATCAAGGTGAATTGGTGCTTGATGGTCCCGCCCTGCGCTTTGGCGGTCTCCTTGGCCCTGGAATCTGTCAGCTGGTAGGATCAGGAGTGGCTACACCAGATCTGATATACTTGTCAATCTGCTCAGGAGAAGCTCCTTGCTTCAGGGTGATCTGTGGAGAAGAGCGATTATTAGCAGGGGCAACAGATAGGCTGCAGCGATCAGGCAGTACTAACGTTGTACATGGTAGGCATCTTGAAACTCTTGGTTGTAGTCGTTGCACAGGACAGTCGGCTAAGAATTGGTATGTTGTGAATGTTGACTTGGTTGGTGTTGTGAGTGGTGAAAAGTGAGGAAAGGTGAGATGGCGAACATGAGGACCTTTAAGACGTGCGCATTGACGCATTGACCCGTCTCATCGATAACCCCCACCAAAAGATCATCATCACCTACAAAATAAACACGCTAATGCAAGATACCAGATGACGCACTTCCTCGGCTAAATAATTCCCCGTTACCGCCGATCTCCCCGGCGTTAAGCAAAAAAAAAAAAAAACGAAGCCGGAGCTGGTGTGTAGAAGTAGTGGAAGGTTGAGGCCGGTTCAAGCAGAAAAATGGAGGACCAAGCGAATAGACCACATCGTAAGACGAAAGAGAAGAAGAAACACACTGGAGACCGTAATCCAAAAGCCTTTGGCTATGCGAATCCCGGTCGATTGGCCAAGCAAGCTGTGCGCTCGCACGATATCAAGGAAAAACGACTTCATGTACCCCTTATCGATCGCCTGCCTGAAGAGGCCCCTCCTATTATTGTCGCCGTCGTTGGTCCTCCTGGTGTGGGCAAATCCACACTCATCAAGTCCCTGATCAAGCGGTACACAAAACACAGCCTCAGCTCCCCAAGTGGACCACTCACAGTTGTGACCTCGAAGCGAAGACGTCTCACCTTCATAGAATGTCCTGCAGACTCCCTCGCCAGTATGATCGACGTCGCCAAGATTGCAGATATTGTCCTCCTCATGATCGACGGAAATTTTGGCTTCGAAATGGAGACGATGGAGTTCTTAAATGTGCTGGCTTCCAGTGGCATGCCTGGCAACGTCTTCGGTATTTTGACCCACCTTGATCTTTTTCGAAAACCGAGTACTCTGAAAGACGCAAAGAAGCGGTTGAAGCACAGGTTCTGGAGCGAATTATACCAGGGAGCGAAATTATTCTACCTGTCCGGGGTCATTAACGGCAGATACCCTGATCGAGAAGTGCACAACCTTTCCAGGTTCATCTCCGTGATGAAGCAACCAAGACCTCTGATCTGGCGCAACTCGCATCCTTACTGCTTGGCTGATCGCATGCTGGACGTCACCCCCCCAACGACAATAGAACAGAACCCCAAATGCGATCGGACCGTTGCACTCTACGGTTATCTCAGGGGAACCAACTTCCCTGCTGATGGAGCTCGGGTACACATCCCAGGGGTCGGCGACCTGAGCGTTTCTGCAATCGAAGCTCTACCAGACCCATGTCCTACGCCTTTCATGGACCAAGCGATTGCCAAAGCATCGGGAAAAGCAGGACGTCGGCGCTTGGGGGAAAAGCAAAAGGTCCTCTTCGCACCCATGTCAGATGTGGGAGGTGTGCTGGTCGACAAAGACGCTGTGTATATTGACGTCAAAACCTCGAGCTTCAACAAGGATGCTGCCGAAGGTGAAGAGCGAGGTCTAGGAGAGCAGATGGTGGTGGGGTTACAGAGCGAAAGGAGACTTTTGGGAGAGGCAGAGGATGGTGTACGGTTGTTCACTGGTGGAGGCATGCTCAAGCATGATACGAATGAGGCTCCGGAGAATGATGCTGGCAGGAAGGAGAGGAGAAAAGCCAGAACCGTGGACCAGGAGCCTGGTGACAACGATCTTGAGCCGGAAGACGACGGACTCGTTGGCGAAGAAGAGGAGGAGGAGGATGAGAGGGAAGATGGCACCGTCTCTCCCTTGGATGAGGACATCTCTGCTGATAAACTTGGCCGTGTTTTCAAGCCCTCGAAAGATGATCCGCCCAACGGCAGAGTCGATGGTAATTTAGCTTTCGCGGAGAGTGACTCCGACATTGGTTCTGTCTCTAGCGAAGAGGATCAGGAGCTTGAAAGTGGACCAGCCAGCTCGGAGTTTGAGGATGATGATGAAGAGGACGCTGCCTTACGGTGGAAGTCCAACCTGAAGGAGAATGCGCAAAAGCTACATAGCACACAAAAACGATATCGAATATCAGACTTTGCGAGGATGTTGTACGACGACTCCCTATCACCAGCCGACGTTGTTCGCAAGTGGAGAGGAGAGGACGAAGAATCAACTCTGGGTAATGGCAACGCTTCAGAGTCGGAAGTGGAAGAGGACGAAAACTTCTTCCGGAAGGCCAAGCGTGACGATGAAGCGGAGGATCTTGAGGACCGCTACATTCCACGATATGATTATGATGCTCTGGCCCAGAAATGGAGCGATCCAGACAACCTTGATAACCTAAGACAACGTTTCGCTACTGCTAATCTTCTGAAAGAAAGGGATGCCGTTCATGGAGGCACTGGTGAAGCTTCTGACGATGAAGATGATGAGGGTGATGGCGACTTTCAAGACCTCGAAGCTGAGGCTGGTGCGAATACTAATGTGCCAGAAAATGCAGATACCTCGCTTGAAGCCGAGAGAGAAAAGAATGCTCGGCGAAAAGAGGAGCTCAAGCTTCGCTTCGAGGAAGAAGATCGAGAGGGCTTTGGTAAACAAGCAGAACGTGGAGATGGTGGCGAATATGCCAAGGAAGAGTTCGGAGAAGACGACTGGTATGATGCTCAAAAGGCTGATATACAAAAACAGCTCTTCATCAATCGCGCTGAATTCGAGTCCTTGGATCCAAGTTCGAGAGTACGGGTTGAAGGACACAAAGCTGGAACGTATGCCAGAATCGTGTTGGAAAAGGTTCCTTATGAGTTTACAGCGACTTTCAATCCACGATATCCCGTCATCATCGGAGGTCTAGCCCCTACAGAAGATCGATTCGGCTTTGTTCAAGTGAGAATCAAGAGACATCGATGGCATAAGAAGATTCTAAAGACCAACGATCCTCTCATTTTTTCGATGGGTTGGCGAAGATTCCAGACACTGCCTATCTACAGCATCTCCGACTCTCGCACCCGGAACCGTATGTTGAAATACACTCCTGAGCATATGCACTGCTTCGGTACTTTCTACGGACCTTTGATCGCTCCCAATTCGGGCTTTTGCTGTGTCCAATCCTTCTCCAACAAGAATCCCGCTTTCCGAATTGCAGCTACAGGGGTAGTACTCAACGTCGATGAGGGCACGGAGATCGTGAAGAAGCTCAAGCTCACCGGCCATCCATACAAGATCTTCAAGAACACAGCATTCATACGAGATATGTTTTCGACGTCCCTTGAGATCGCCAAGTTCGAAGGTGCCTCCATTCGTACAGTCAGCGGGATTAGGGGACAGATCAAGCGAGCTCTCGCCAAGCCAGAAGGTCACTTCCGTGCTACCTTCGAAGATAAGTTACTCATGAGCGATATTGTGTTCCTCCGTGCGTGGTATCCTGTTAAGCCGCATCGATTCTATAACCCAGTGACCAATCTCTTGGAAGATGTGGCACAAAAAGCTGGGGATGAGAAGGACGACGCCGGCTGGAAAGGCATGCGTCTAACAGGCCAAGTCCGCGCTGACCAAAACCTTCCCACTCCCAAGCAAAAGAACAGCGCCTACCGGCCCATCGAGCGCCCCACTCGGCATTTCAACCCTCTACGTGTCCCTCGCGCACTCGCCGCTGAGCTCCCCTACAGATCCCAAATCATGCAAATGGCTCCTCAACGCAAACAGACCTATCTACAAAAGCGAGCGGTGGTACTAAGAGGCGAGGAGAAGCGAGCTAGGGATCTGATGCAGAAGATCATGACGCTGAGGAAAGAGAAGGTGGAGAAGAGGAGGGCGAAGCAGGAAGAGAGGAAGGAACCGTACAGGAGGAGAGTCAGGGAGAATGAGGAGAAAAGGGCGGAGAGAGAGAAGAGGGAGAAGGAAGAGTACTGGAGGAAAGAAGGGAAGAAAAGGCGGAATCAGAACGATGGAGGCGGGGGTGGAGGTGGGAAACGAGTAAAGAGATAGTAGTACATGTCTGCGTTTCAAAAGGCCCTAACCCTCGAAAGAGGGGAAATCGTAAGGCAGCAAACCCGAATCTGACCATTTCCGCTTTGGGAAATCCAAACACCAACCTCCTCATTGTTCACAACACCCCCCCTGATGCAGCTAATGACGGACCTTAAATTTTTTTTTTCGTGACAACTCCTCGACACAACACTCACACTTTTCCTTTTTTGCTCAACCTTCCACCCTCTATCTTCATCATCATCATACATCTCGTACCCTCAGATCTTTGACCTCACCTCAGACCAAACCTCCTCACTGATCATCAGCTTAGGTACGCGTCCCATATCTCACCACTGATCTTGGGTTCTTTGCCTTTCGAATCGCGTTCTGAGTCCTCAAGTTTAACGAATCTTTGTAAGTAGCTTGGGTGCGTTTCTTATACCTCGTCATTTATTCTTGGGCTCTTTACCTTTGAATCACGCTCAGAGTCGTTGTGCGTGACGGAGCTTCATATGGAGTTTGGGTATATTGCCCATACCTCGTCACTGATGCTGGGCTCGTTACCTGTGGATCACGCTCAAAGCCATCAAGCTTCACGAAGCTTTGTACGAAGTTTGGGTACATTGTCTATACAACGTCACTGATCTTTGGCTCTTTACCTGCGAATCAAGTTCAAAGTCCTCCAGTTTCCCGCAACTTCGATACTTTTTTCCATACCTCAAATCCTCAGCTGCTAACGAACGCGACTTCAGACCCCTCAATTCTCACCAAACTTGGGTACATCTCCCACAACTCGTCACTGATCCTCAGTTCTTTACCCTCGTTCTCATTAATCACACATTCATAACGCCCAAACTTCACGAAACTTCGACACTTTCCACCCACGAACCACAAAAATGGATACCCTCATGAGCCCAGCATTTCTTACGCGTCATATCAACTCGGTCTACGCAACGGTAGTGCCTGCGGTAGTTCTCGTGGGCGCTGCGGCAATCTATGGCTCGAGATCGCCATCGGCCCCAGCTGTCAAAGTGGAACCTGAGTTAACAGCTGAAATCTCGTTCAAAAACGGTGTTCTGCTTCCCCACGAAGAATACCTGTACGGGTATTCCGAATCCGGCCGACATTTCATTGTGGGGAAGAAACTTGCCGGCCATGATTACTCCGGATGGGAAGCTCAGTACTCACAATATGGCAAGGTGGAATCCGTTACCTTAGCGGATTCAGGTTTAAAGGCGACCTGGGGCTGGACGCTCCCAACCCCGAAGACCTTCCCGACCTTGACCTTTTTGCAACTCTTGCTGTGTTTCCTCCTTGGTGCTGTGTGTGCTCTTCTTTTAACGTACGCTGCCCGCAAAGCCTTTTCCCTTTATCGCAAAAAATACAGCAAGCACGAGTCCCTCGCCATGCCAACCAGCGACATCGATGCCGAGCACGCAAAACTCAATTACCTATGGCGGCGCACCCTTATCAGCATGTATCGAGATCGAAAGGCCGAGATCATGTCGCTCATCAAGCTCGCCGTACACTTTTACGAGAGCAGCTGCAACCTGAAAAAGGCCTTGGCTAAGGAGAAGAAGAGAAAGGGCGAGGCTAAGAGTGCTCTGGAGAAGGCAAAGGCAGACTACGCCGACCTTTACGAGAGCAACTGCAACCTGAAAAAGGCTTTGGCTAAGGAGAAGAAGAGAAAGGGCGAGGCCAAGAGTGCCCTGGAGCAGGCAAAGGCAGATTACACCGACCAGTTCGCGCAGCAGCAGAGCGAGGCTAAGAGCGAGCTGGAGAAGAATAAGGCAGAACATGCCAACCAACTCGCAGAGCAGCAGAGCGAGGCCGAGAGTGCTCTGGAGCGGGCAAAGGCAGAATACGCCAACCAACTCGCGGAGCAGCAGAGCAAGGCCAAGAGGGCGCTGGAGAAGTCAAAGGCAGAACACGCCGAACAATTTGCGCAGCAGCAGAGCGATATCGAATGTCTTACTGAGACTGCAAATCCAGGGGCCGAGTACATGGAGAGTGCTACAGAGCAGGATGATGATTCTCCTGCATCTGAGAATAATGTTGGGAGCTCGGAGGTGGAGCAATTTACGGCAGAGGCGGCGGATCCAGAGGCCGAGGGCACTGAGGGCGCCGTTGAGCAGGATGAGAATTCTCCTGCATCTGACCATCAAGATGATAACCCCGGTTGGGATGACAATGAAGCAAGCTACGAAGTGGACCACAGCATGGCAGAGGTGGCGGATGCGGAGGCTGAGGGTACTGAAGGCGCCACTGAGCAGGATGATCACTCTCCTGCATTTGACGGCCAAGGTGAGCCAGACTCAGATGACAACGAAGGAAGCTCGGAGGTAGAGCATAGCATGACAGAGGCGGCGGAGGATACGGAGGCTGATGGCACTGAAGCCGCCACCGAGCAGGATGGTAATGCTCCTACACCTGCCGACCAAAACATTGGTGTAGGACCGGCAGCGAACGGGAGACCACGGTTCCAGCGCGCGAACCGGAGAGCGGACGGAACCATCCGTACCCCAGGGCATCCCGACTATGTCCCACGACCACAACCACGACGACGACGAAGAGCTCCACGACAAGTTACCCCGCCAGCAGAGGGCCCTCCAATGCCGGGTGATCGCCCATTCAATCCCCCTGGCCGTGGTAATGGCTACGGAGGTGGGAACGGTGGTGGCCGTGGTGGTGGTATGAATAGAGGACGTGGTGGAGAAGGAGGACGAGGAGGAAATGGAGGACGAGGCGGAAATGGAGTACGAGGAGGGAATGGAGTACGTGGAGGAAACGCAGACCGAGGAGGGAATGCAGACCGAGGAGGAAACGGAGCGAATGGTTGGAATGGTGGTGCGGGTTACGGTTGGAGAGGTGGCAGAGGGAGGGGAGGGTACGGGGGAGGACGCGGGGTAGGATACGGACTGCCTTTTTACCGAGGTGGCCCATGAAAAGTCAAGTGAAGGAGGCGAAGGCAGCATGGAGAGACTCGGATGTTTTAATACTCCGATGTGGATAGAGTGGGAGGCAGAGCATCCGATGATTTATTCTCAGATGGCTCGAGCTTGGAGTGTGGAGTGGAGTGTCAGGGTTTTTTCATGTCGGTTTTTCATGTCCGTGGAAGGAGTGAGGAGGCCTGGTTCAGTCTCATTCTTTACAGCATAGTGTTGGCGGAGTCCATTGTACTTCGGTATCTCAATCACCTTCGTAATAATCATCACCATCAATATGCTGCTTCAATAGTGATACACTTGAAGAAGCATCCTTCCCTTTCTTGCGCCTTAGGGCCTCTTTCCAACAAAGAGACGGGATTACACCATGCAGCTAGATTTGTGAACGCTCTTCCAATAGCAACTGAGCAGCGCTTTGAGGTAGCAACACGTGATCTCTGAGATGGTAGAAGTAAGGCACAAAGAAAACTTTGATGCCGGCGCCGAAACAAGCTTAGTGAGTGGAGCTTCTTGGCGGCTTTACTTTTAGTCCCTCTGCAGAATATCTACCCAGCCGGACGTCTATCGCCAGTCGATGCATCTTAGAACAAGAATCTCTATGTGATTTCTTTGTGTTTCTCACGATGATCTCATGGATACTGATGTGTGGAAAATGGCTGTGTTGGGAAGTGCAAGCCTTGTTGGAAGTGGAAGCGGGAGGGTGAGATGAGTGATAGGAGAGGCGAGGCTGGGTGTGTTGTTAGTGCTGTTTCTGAGAGGGGATGTGATATTGTGGGTGCGCGATTTTCTTAGCCTTTGTTGTTATTGGGTGGCAGAGAGGTAAGGTGAATGTTCAAGAGATGCCGATGGGCATGCTGTGATTGAAAAGTGATTGCCCCGGCTTGGCATTCGGTGTTGAGGTGATGACAACATCCGCAATAGCACAAGGAGATTCGGTAAGTGTCATAGTGTTGTTACGTGGTTATATTACATGTATAAGGGTCGATTCCTGGCACAAGGGTACAGCTTGTCTTTATCCCTCTTTCAGAGGACGGCAAAAGACGTTCCCTAGCTTTATATCATATGATATATACGTCGTCCTTAGACTTGATTTCCTCGCTGTCTATCGTTGGTTCCACTACAAGATTACCTCGCTAGCTGTTGTGGCAAGAAAATGATCGAAGTCTTCTCAATCCGGCTGGTTTTCACGGCTGGCCCGGAAGATAACACAGACATCTGCAGTAGTGGACTGGACCGATACTCTGAAATCGGCAAGATGTGACACCGGGACACGGGAAGAGGCTACCTTCATAGGGAGATCCTTGGCATGGTTATCAAAAGCTCTGCTGCATGTGCTACTAGCGTGCTTGAACAGGGATCGGATACTCCTTAGTCCTTGCTAAAAGCGGGGTTTGAGTAGAAAGAGGGGAGGGCTAGCTGTCAGAGAATCTGCAGAACGACCAGGAGACTGATCCGGATGTTCTCGATCCGGGAGTGTTGATGCTGTGCAGAATTTCCGCGCTAAGGAAAGACCAACCTCCTCATTTATTTCAGAGCTCTTCCTTCTCCTTCAGCACTTCTTAACCTTTCAACTATCGTCAAGCAATCTCTAGACCTCACACATCTTTTCATCACCTTCATCGAGCTGAACTTCTGTTGTTAGTAACGGCGACACCATCACACAGCTTCTTTGCAAGATCATCGGGAGCTTCAGAACAAATTCTACAATCTCCCGCGCGCGCATCGGCTCACCAGCGACAACACAGATTCCTACGGCGAATCTCATCGTATATTATTTCTAAGCCGGCTCCTTCACTTTCTTAACGCTCTGCTGAGGCAAGCATAATGGACTTTATGCGAAACATCGTTCTAGGGGCCTTGAGCCTCTATGCTCTGTGGAAGGTCGGTCCACCA
The DNA here is from genome assembly GCA_033085395.1 of Xanthoparmelia taractica. Classification (NCBI taxonomy): domain Eukaryota; kingdom Fungi; phylum Ascomycota; class Lecanoromycetes; order Lecanorales; family Parmeliaceae; genus Xanthoparmelia; species Xanthoparmelia taractica. Next base: position 89,077 of record JANQBS010000045.1, on the reverse strand, counting down.
CTGGTGGACCGATACTTCCTCCCTACGATTGAGTGCGTTGCGGGCACCTATCACGCCATCGCCCCGCAGCCGCCTCCCCTCACAACGTTCACGCCCCTGCAGATACCAATGGCTGCAGAATCTACAGCCACAATATCAAAGACGGTGTTTGTGGTATATACCGGCTCGACGTCACTGCCAGAGGGAGCGACGATCACTGGCGTTAGCCATGGTCAGCGGAGCCAAAAGCACGATGATCGGGTTTGGACTTTCTCTTTCTCTAAAGCCTCCCACGCCATCCTCCTGCAACTCCGACAGCTGTTCAATAACTTTATGTACCAAGTACATTTGTTTGCAGCAACATTCGTCATCTGGAACCTACTTAAGCATCGCAACCAGATGAACATAGAGTACATCACAGCGATGCATGAGAGGGAGGTCGTTGGGATCCAGCAAGAATCCTTTGCACTAGCCTTGACTAAAGACAAGGAGATTGCGTCACTCAGAGCGGAGAAGGAGTTCCAAAAGCTTGAGCTCGACTCACAAACGGCCCTCCTAGATGAAGCTAGAAGGGAGATTGACAAGAAGGCGCTGGCTGAACGACAGTCCAAGTCGGAATTAGCCAAGCTCAGATCCAGCTTGACGGTCAGGGACAACACAATAGCCGAACGTGATGACAGTTTGGCTGAGGTTACCAGGCGAGCCGAAACGGCTGAAATTTCCAATAAAACTATGGAAATGAAAGCCAGGAAAGCCCGTTCCGACTTCGATTCGGCATTGCAAAAGAAGGACAACGACATCAACACGCACAAGCGCGCGTCCGAACAGGCCACCAAGGACGGTGAGATTGCCCGTCGTGAGCTCAAGGAGGCAAGAGCCCAGGCCGGCAAGGACAAAAAACGGGTCGTTGATCTGGAAAGGCAATTGGCTGATGCTTGGAAGAAGACTGCTGAGCTTAAAGCTCAAGTCAAGGAGAAAGAAACCTCCATCGGTCAGAAAGATGGGGCAATGACCAGCCTGCGGGACGAGAAACAGAAGCTGATCAAGAAGGTCGAGAAGGTGATAGCAGAGAGGGATAGAGCCTTGAGGGACGGAAGCAATGCCAAGGCCAAGAATAAGAAGCTGATAGGTGAGCTGCACGAGCAACTCACCAAAGCAAACAATCTCCGCCAAGTTGCCGAAGCGGAGGCAGCCAAGCAAAAGGATCAGGCTACCGAAGCTGCCGAGCAGCGGAAAATTGCCGAGGACAAGATAGCATCAGTGAAAGCTGATGCTGGTAGCTCCTTCAGCTACATCCAACGCCAGCTCGATGCTGCCACAGCATCGAATGCAGAAATGCACACTACGCTGGCTAATGAGAGAGCGGAGGCACGGGAGGTGGCGACCAAAGCGAAGGAGACCGAAGAAGCGCTGTTGGAGCGCATTGCCAAGCTGGAGGAGCAGCTGCAAGAAAACGCCGTCCCATCAGCTCGGCCCGGGCCTAGGTGTGTACCTCCGGCGAATGGCAAGACGAAGACGCCACCAGAGGAGAGAGGGTTGCCAGCAGATACCCCTACCGGGCCAAAGGAGAGAGGTTTGCCAGCAAACACTCCTACTGGGCCAAAGGCTGGCGAGGTGGAAAGAAGAACTGAGGATAGTTCAAGGTGTGGGAGTCTCGATCGCGGTGATATTGATGAAGGGAAAGTACACTATGGGCGACTTGCATACAAGGTCGGTGAGTCTGGATAAGGACAGGGTATGTAGTAAAGGTGGAAGGATGGAAGGATAGAAGGAAGGAGGATGGAAAAGGGAAAAGAGACTTGGAGCTTCGCCGGTATCACAGGGAGAGTGTGTGGGAAAGGTATGTGGTCGAGGTGGAAGGATGGAAAAGGGGAAAGGACTTCGTCCTTATCATAGAGAGGAGGGTCTGGAGAAAAGGTGGAAGGATCGAAAAGGTAAAGCGGAATTTGTCTAGACTGGTGGAGAGAGGTTATCTCAAGAAGCATATGGTTGAGGTGGAAGGACGGAAAAGGGATTTCAGCTAAGGGGGTACGGGCTTTTCATATCTTTGTCATTGTGAGGTAGAGCGACAGAATCTTCCTGCATGAACGGGTCAGAGGATCTCTACTAGTATGATCAAACCATCCGCATTACTTCCTACAAAATCTCATAATGTAGGTTCCATAACACCATGATTCAGCTCTGGTCTCCAGGTCTGCAATATAGACTGCGCGAACACCATAATACTCATTCGAAAGGACTATTTCCTGGTTGTCATCGATGAGCTCAACTTCCACCCTCTTTTGCGTCGATGTAATATTTTCTTTCCTCAGAATAGCACCATAGTCGACCTGGACGCTGAGACGCCGAACGAAGCCAAAGCGGCAACAAGCTAGACTGAAGAAGTCGACTGGATTTCAAAGCTACGGGAGCAAATGCTCATGAATAAGAGACAGCTGTTATCGAAGCAGGCGGCTTGGCCCGAAGTCGCCGAAGAAATGGCATTCTTGCAGAAAACAGATGCGTTGAGGCGGGTGAGATGATCGAGTCCTCTGAGCAGAAGCTCTTACAAATGCAACACTGGACGAACGCTCTCACAGGTATCTTCGTCGATCAGCATTGTACGCACCAGTACAGTCTCTCAACGCAAAGGAAGCGAAGAGAACGGCAAGCAGACAGAACAAATCTTCCAAGAGCGTGTGCAGTGCTCATCCAGTAACGCAAGAACAATGCCCCCCCACCAATCTACCGCTCGCAATAAGAAAGCTCAATTCGAACTCGAGACATAGAATCAAGCGAAGCTACGGATGGTATCGAGTAATGAGAGTCAGCGTGTCTGATGCTGAAGAAGCAGCTAGGAAAGCTCTAGGGAAAGCGGGCTCTGCAGTGAGGAGTCAGGAGGCTTAATCGAGAAATGCAAAGGCTCTGAACGATGCGCACCGGGCAAGATATGGGAAAATGCACAAGTCCTCAGTGAAAGATAAGTCGATACTCACAGCCTGGGGCGCCAACGCCTTGTCACCAACGCCCAACGTCGACCGCAGGATAACCGGTGCTAGTAAAGGTACAAGCCAGTACTCTGCGGCCATCGAACTCCCTTCAAGGAAATCAATTTCTGCTTTGGTGGGTCCAGAGTTCCCACATTCTACATCCCAATGAAGCTGATCGAGTGCCCTAGGGTGCCAACTCTCATCCTCTGCACGGCAATCCGGACGCCTCTTCTACCGCAGTGTCCCCACTTGAACCACCTGTCTCAACATAGCAAAAGGCTTCAATACGGGTTCTCCTGGTCATAGCCGATTCCTGGTCACAAGAAACCCCTCGACGCGGCACCAAGCCAAGCTCGGCCAAGAATATGTCTTGAACAGCAGAAGAAACAGCAGATACTTTGACGAGACCTAAGGCACAAAAACGGGTGAAGAATGTGGCATGAGGCAGGTTTGTAATGGGAAAGAAAAGGCTTGGGCAGTTCTTAGATTACAGGCTCGTCGAGCAGGTGCGCTGGCTCTAGAGGTGACTCCATCCCTCCTCCATCTTCTACGTCTAACAGGCTGGACAGGCTCTATGGTTCAATCAATCCTCTTCCCACGGTTCTTCGCTCAGTGCCAAAGCATGCCATGTGACCACTCTATTGCTTGGTTGAGCTGCTGTTGGACGGACGGATGACAAGGAGGATTGCCAATTTAGATGTACGATCGTTAGGGGGTTCAAGTGCAACAAGGAACGAGATATGTGTGTATGGAGAGATTAGAGCATTTGAAGAACCCAAAATTTCCTAAGACTACCCTAGATTCTTCTCTGATAGCTTTCGGCGCGTGAGTCAGCAGAGCCTAGCTTTGAAAATTTCCCTTTTGGGAAGAAAAAGACCAACCTCCTCATTTTTTAACAACACTTTTCTAACAACACCGCTTCAACACTCATCCTCGGAGGAAAGCCTTTCCGCCGCGAGACCCGCCACCTTCTTCCATCCTCTCAGTCACATATTCCAACTACTTTCGAACCATTTACTATCATCTATCATCCATCCTCTTGTTGCATTAGAGCAAATGCTCTGACATATTTGAGCTGGTACGCAACTGCATTCGCATACTGTGAAGCAAGCCTCACGTTCGTTGTGTATCGACAAGCTCTGACGCCGGTACCGAAATCCTCTCTACATCCAGACCCGACCCTACTCGCTTTCGTGAAATCTACCTTTCGATCCCTTCAACATCTACCACCGAGATGGATTCTTTTGCCCAAGCCGCAGCTTACCTGCAGCCTTCGCTCGAATTCGTCGCAAAACTGAGCTCGATCATCCCAGTGTGGATGATGATGGTCATGGCAGACAAGCACTTCTTGGGGCTCCCTCTTCTCGAAGGCTCCGTTTGGTACTCGCCTAGGATTCCTCCTCGTTTCACCATATCATCTGGTCGCGGCGGTGAACACGCTTCTGGCTCGAAATCCGGTCGGCATTTCGCAACCTTTAGCCCCAGTCCGCTCGCACGTGACTTCCCCAGCTCTACGATACCGTACCCACGGCCATTTCATGCTCAACCGCAAGGCGCTTCGACCACTACTGCTCTGACCCTTCATCAAAACCTAGAGGCCCACGATCCTTTCTTCTCTTCGTCTGGATGGCTGGAGCACGGCTACATAGGTAGCGCTGTGCTTCTAGTGGTCGTGATTTCGTTCGTGGCAATGATCACCAGTGGCGGCGGGTATCTACTTTGGAAGAGCAAAGCTAACCAAGCCAGCAACACAAGCAATAACAAGACACCATTATTCGCTCATGAACAACTGACTGAGGAAATGGATTTCCCGATATGCTGGGAATCGATCCTTGAAGACGTTTTGTCAGATCACTCTGACGAGACCTTGGAAGACAGCCTCGATCAGCCGAGTACGCCTATCAGGGCCAATGAGGATGAATATCCTTCTCCTGCGGAGATAATTGCCGATACTGCCGAGATGGAGAATCCGGAGGAAGAGATCCCGGAGATGCACAATGAGGAGAATGGACAGGAGGAGAAGACTGAAACAAATGGAGCGGATGCCACCACCACAGGAGGAAAACCGGAAAATTATGCCAAAGCTGGCAACGAAAATGGAAGTGAAGCCGGGAAGGCAGCCGGCAAGGATTACTCGAAGGAAGGAAGCAAGGTCGATAACAAAGAGGACGGACCGGGTAAACCAGGTAACATCGAGGATTTGGAGATTTCGGCAATGGGAGAAGGGTTAAAGAAGAAGAAGAGAAGAGTCAGACAGAACGCGAAAAAGAGAGCTGCAAAATTAGCCGCAGCTGAAGAGGCAGGGAAAAAAGTTGGAGATGCTTCGAATGCTTTACTCGAAGGTCCAACACAGCGTGAGGACAAGGACGGAAAGCCAGATAAAGTCGAGCTCGAAGTAGTGAAGCCTGAAGCAAGTGATGTGCTTGCCTCGGCGAAGAGCCAGAAACAAGACGAAGTGGCGGGTAAAGATGTTGGACATTCTTCGAACGCTTTTCTCGAAGGTCCAAAAAAGCGCCAGGGTAGAGGCAGAAAGTCAAAGAAAGTCGAGCCGGAAGTAGTCGAGCCTGAAGCAAGTGATGCACTCGCTGCGACGAAGGCCCAGAAAGAAATCGGAGCCACCGCTAGGGATGCCCCAATCACTGGAAAAGGGGGAGGCTATTCGTTCAAAGAGGCTGATCTTCATGATGCCATCTTTGTCGCTGTAGAAACTGCTAAAAAGACATGATTGCCTCCACGTCCTCCTACTTCACAGCCAACCAAGAAGCCTGTACCGGTAGATCTACCTTCAAAACCACAATTTACCGGACTACCAACCCCCAAGAGCAGTGGCACTCCACTACCCTCACCAGCCGCCACTGCAAACTCATCTCCCGGTTCTGACTTACTGGCGTCGCTTATTACTCGTCCCAAAGGATCTGTGCCACCACTGATGCCACACCACCAATCTTTTGCCGCCGCACAGATCTCTTAAGTATCTTAATTCAAGGTTAAGATAAATAGAATTAATATATATATACTCATCAATTGGACCGTCGGGCCAATTCTCGAGACCTTTTCAGAATATCCCGGGACTAAACGTTCCAACGACGGCTCCAGCCCCCAACTGCATCCCATCCAAACATGGTGCAGTCGACCCCTCTCCTAACGGTCCGAAACCACTGTTCGCGAACATACCAGCACAAGGCGGGCCAAAAGCGGGAACGGATCCGCGCCCAAAGAACGCATATTTTGGGAACGGCTATCCAAATGCGCCCATGGTTGGGAATTTACCTTTCGGGCCTTATAGTAATGATGCGTTCAAGCTTCCTGCATTTGGACCATCCGCAGGCTCTGGGCAGTTCACCGGCTTCGGCAGTCCCAGCCCTGGTTCAGCAAAGACGATTCCGCCCAACCAATCGAATTTCCAAAACATACCTGAATCTTCCAAGCCTTTTACGGCATTCGGTAGTTCAAGCACTGGTCCAGCAATCACGATTCCACCCAATCAATCGATTTTCAAAAAAGTATCTGTATCATCTGGGCAGTCTACCGGGTTCGGCAGTCCCAGCGCTCCTACCACGAACCCTCCTATCGCACATCAGAGCTCGATGTTCCAGAAGCTCGCCCAACCGCCGACGCCTTTATCGCTCGGCATCAACCAGCAGCGCGGTGTCATGCCGCTGCAAAATGCTGTGATGGGGGCTATGAATCCTGCTGCTGAAGACAAGAAGGAGGGAACGAAGCCGACTGCCGGTCCTGGTGCACTGCCTTTTAAGCCACGGCCAATGCCAAAAGGCCGACTGGGGTTGTCGAAGCCTGAGAGACCGTGGCCTTCTGCGAGACAAGGGGATGGAGCCTCATACTGGCAAACTGGCGAATCGGTGGCGTGGCCTCATGCACGGCAAATGAATGGGAAACCATTTTGGCGTTGAGAATGTGGTGGTAGTGGTGGAGGTTGTGGACTTTACTGTACATTAAGACGGATTATTTGACGGTGGATTTCTTTGCTCTTCTTCTTCTTTGCCCCCCCTCCCTTTCTAGCACCTCCAGCACCTTCCCCGGCTTCAAAATTCCTTCCTTTATACGCCGAATTTCTTTATTTCCCCACAGCACCTTTCCCCCAGCACCAGCACCTCCAGCACCATCTTCCCAACTCGCCTCATCTTTCTTACTTAGCTAGCTCAAGTAGAGTAATCGAATATGTTTGGCGTTTTGCATTCGTCCACACAGGAAGCTGTGCCATCTGGTTGCGTCTCCCTATGATTCGATCTGCCCAGCTTCCTATCGTACAGAGAGTAATCCCGCAAGAATCGTCAAACAATAATAGATCTTGACTTTGGCCCTAAGTTTTCGCCCTAACGGATATTACTCTGGCAGAAGAAAACAGTATTGACACCAGCGAATTGTGATGGCAGAATGTAGATAAGTGAAGGCATTGCTCTGATCCTTAATATGAGTTATACATGAAGAATAGCAACGTCAGAGGAAACTGCATCCTACTTGCTTGGGACCGCGGTTTCTCTTTTGGTCCAACGAGAAGCAAGCAGGGCTTTTCTACATTCTCTCAGTAAGGATTAGACGCACTTGACTCACCAGCCTGGGATGTTCACTGAAGTATTGTAGTTGTTGACAGCCGTGCTAGAACCGCGCTAAGCAGCACCCTTTGATGCAGAAGCTTCATCATTTTTATTTTATATCCTTTCACGCCCACCTTTAATACGCTTCCTCATGTCGACGACGGAACAATGATTTTACAGACGAACCAACTTGCCGATAGGAGGACAGGTCATCCTTCGGCGAGCGACCATCTAGCAACGGTTCTACCTTTCTTCCTGCACTCCATGGAGCGCCGGCGGAGTAATTCTGTTGAGACGAGAGCAGCTGGCATGGGACAAGAAACGCATATCATGAGTGGGCTCCGGCGTGGTTCGCTTCGTACGGGATAGTTGAACAGACGTTACGCCCCTGTTCAATTTGGGTTGCATCTGTCTAGGACCCTTTAGTTCAAGAATTCGAAACAAGTCCGGGCACCCTCGGACCAGACCGTCCCTTCCGCAGCGCCAATGGGTGAGGCATTCCGCCTGCAGGCCCCATATTGGTGGCAGGGAGGAATGGACAGCTGAGACTTTGTGAAGAAGATGGCAACGAATTTCACTGGTAAATTCTTGCTTAGACAGTTATTCCCTTCACAGCTGAAAATCTCAGGTCTCCCATCATTTCTAGGCAGGGTCTTCGCAGTTGCGTTGAACATGGTCGGACGCATTGCCCGTGGCATTTATCCGAATGGCTCTCAGCTATGCGAACCGAGATGCGGTCAACCGAGGGAGATATATCTTTGGCTTGCAGGAATGACTGGCCGACCTCTATATGATGTTTACCTCACCCACACCGCTGAAACCTTGTGGGTTCGTCTGCTGATTCCATGCTCGGTTATGCGTGTGGTTACACTACGTAGTGATAGCTGAGGGTTAAAAGGCAACATCAGCCGCTCGGTGCTTTTTCAAAATCCTTTTCATGCCTTGTACCCGCACTGTGATCAAACAGCAAATTGAGACCTTAGAGTATAAGGTGTTCATTAAATCGTTCCACGTAAACATACAGCGTGTATTCTCAATCACTCAAACAAGCCATGATTGTCAATCGTCTCTCCTGCGCAATTTTGTGCTTACTCCTGGTACCGCGCATCGCTGTTTCCGCGGTCACGCATATCAACCTGACAACTACTGCAGCTGAAAACGGGGTGTCGGTTTTGCAATGTTGGCAGCTCGATGCTCCCTTCATAACGTCCACCCAAAAAGGCACGGCCGGAGCTATGGTAGCACAGCTCGGCAATTTGGCCAATGCCTCGTACAGCATCATCCCCGCAGGGAGCAATGGCGGTAACCGCGTTGCTCCTGTGGCCCAGTGAGTAAACCCGCACGCATCAATGCTGCCAACAAACCTTGCTGAACGCGGCGTCCCAGATACGTCGCCTTTCTCGCGGGTGCGGCGAAGATAACCTTCCCGAATTCCTCCCAGGAAGCCAGCATATCCAGCGGTGAGAATGGCTTGTTCTTTGCTGCCGATACGGCCAAGCTTAGCAAGCTGGGGCACGGAACGCTATTCACAAAGGCCACAATATTACTGCAGGTTCCGACGGCGGATGGAATAGTACCCCCTCATGAGGTTCTGTACTCGGGAGCTTGCCAGCAGCAAAGGGACTTGGGGTAGTTTAAGTCGGAACATGTACTTTATTCCCAATGTACTGCAGGGTCGATCAAATCGGAGACCCAGGTTCGGACAATCCATTTCATCATGCATCACAAGTCAGATGTGCTTACTCCTAATGGACCTGTATATATATGGAGTTTCCTGTGGTAGAACACGCATCGATCTCGAAGCTAGACAGCATACTTGGACACTAGGTTGCGAACAACAGCTATCAGAAATATTTCAACTTGTTGAACGGAAGTATACTCTACTTATGCTCAGCAATAGAGGACAGTCAAAATATGTAAAGACATCATGAGCAGGTGCCTCCGCTCACGTCCACTAATTTTAATCATCTCTTCTACGCCATCGCTCTGCAGAGGAGCTCGTACGAGTCAATTTAGAAGAATCTATTCCCTAGACTGTGTTACACATTTGCGCGGTCTTCTACGCATCACTTTTCAATCTTTTGGGGCAGGTATTGCTCCCAAATTAAGGATGGTGCTGGAGTACAAATAAACGCCCACGACATGAGCTAGGCGAGCACACTTCTCTCTCCCCAGTGCTCGTTCGGCGCGCTGCCAAATTTGCTCGTCCAACGGACCTCGGCTACGCGCCAGCTCTAGAGCAGTTGCGTAGATGATAGCCTCTTCTTCCGTTAGGCCTGTTGGTACCTTTCCTTTGCACGCGGCAGTGATCTGCTCTTCCGATAGTCCTAACTTCATGGCGATCCGCGTGTGCGTATACAATATAAACGGGCAGTCAATCACGGCCATGACGGCTAAGATGACCAGCTCGCGGGCGCGTGGCTCAAAATCTTTCTGGTTGAGAACGGTGTCTCCTATGCCCATGAATGGCTGGAATAGATCGGGCGTGTAGCTATTCCGTTTAGTGCCACTATGCTTTTTCCAATCTGCAGAGTATGGAAAGCCAGGGGGTTTACCTGAGCACAGCGAAAGGGCCAATGGGAGCGCCATTCTCGTCCTTGTATTTGAAGCCTGGGTTATCACCGTGATGTTTCCGAACTTCGGTCTCGAAGTTGCTACCTAACGAGGATGGATCATCGAGCGGAATGGCAGGGAAACGTTGAGACATGGCTGCGAAGACCCCGATGATTGAATGGTGCGATGGATCTTGAGGAGCGGCCTCTTCAAGAAGTAAAATCTTATTGAATTCAAGCAGAGACTGTTTGAGAAGTGCAGGAACCCTGCAAATATGACCTGAGATGCACTATTGATGTTGCAATGGCTTCCGTGCTCATTCGCAATGGTTGCCCAATCTGGAGCCAAGGGAAGCCCAGGGCGCGAGATCCAGACTGTCAGACCCCACGCGTCCCCCTAGCGTCCAAATACTGCCCGAAGATCGAGCAGGCAGCCGCCAGCCAGTAAGCAGTACCCTAGGACCTCCAGATGTCCATGCCTGGTATTGAATCACGGCGCTCTTCTCGCATTTACCAGTTTCAGTCGCTGGAGAGGAACAACGAACAATGCCGAGTCCCGACGCAGTCATCATCAATTGCGATTGCGTGATGGTGTGAGGGATATATATCCCACATTGATTTATGCTGTGGACGCTGAGTCGGAAGCCGATCAGCATGCAGCGTGATATCAGGCTTATTGCGCCACTCAACAGGCAGCCGTCCCTTCCGGGAAGGAAAAGAAATCAAAGCGCGAGAGAGAAAGGATAGGCGAGTCGAACCTACCTTACCTTAAACAGCGAACCTCATACCAAGTACTTTACCCCTCGACCACGAAAGACTCCCAGCGCAAAGGCATCACCTAACCCCTCGCGACGATGTGGACACTGTTGGTTTCCTAATCGACGTCCGCGTCTGCTTCGGGAGCCATCGAGCTCTTCCGTTCCATCTTCGTAGCCTCACTTAGCGGCTGTGACTTTTTCCACTGGCGGTAGCGGCAGGTCTCACTATTGTACATCCCCGTTCACGAGTGTGGAAGAGTGTCGCTACTGTCGTCTAATGGAATGGGTAGGAGGCGAATTGGGGGCGCGGGCTCGGTATTCTTGAGGACAATGCGTTCAGAGAAGACGCGAGATGTCGCTTGAGGTGCCCATGGTAGTGCGTATTCCATTTCGGTAATGTACATGAGCTTGTAAAACCTTGACCCCGTAGGGTTTCGAATCCTTACCGCCTACGTGACGGAGTGCTTGAGGCGCTGGTGTAACGTCCCGTGGGGGTGAAAGACTATGACTTCACGGGAGTCTTTGGAATTGGCTCTCCACCTAGGAATTCTGTCAGCAGCGGTTATACCAGCAATATCGATACATGGTGCACACAGATTAAGAGTAAGCAAGATCAATCTGTAGCTAAAATTATATGCAACCGCTCTATTTATAATACTAAGTCTATATAGAATAGCTTTTTAAGGTAAAGTAATTAATTTTCTAATAATCTTACGCCGAGTCTCGAGAATCGACTTATTAATTTCGAGCGCTTTTTACAACTCTTTAATATATTATATTAGCTATATTATTAAATACTTAATATCGCTAGACTTAATTTAAATATTAATATAATATAAAACTTTAGCGAATAAAAGTAAACGTATATATATTATTACTTCGTACTCGTTTATCTAATATAATAATATATAATTAATTATATCGTAGAGATATTAATAAACGAGTTATAAGACTAGAATATATAATATTAACTATTAAGCATCGAGAACTTATATAAAGTAATTATTAAAGATCTCTAAAAACTATATTATAAACTAATCGTATACTTAGATACTTTAGCGATATTTAGAGAATTTAATAGAGACGTTAATTTCTATATAGAGATATATTCGATTTAGATTATAAGTATATTATCTAGATAATAATCGTAATCTTTCGAAGAAAATATTATTCGAGAGCTTAGCGTAGAATACTAGCGCTATCTAGAACTAATTATATTTACGGTTCGGAAAGGTGTGGTATATTTGATGGTGTGGGACCAGTTTTTCGAATACCATATCGAAAGGTATGGGATATCTCATACTCCCATTGGGTTTTTAATAAATATATTACGTAATGTTTTTTTATATTCTAAAAATAACGTAAAAAGCTTAAGCGAACGCTTATATAATTATAAAATTCTATAAATAGATTAAAAAGATATAATTTTTAAAAAAAAGTTGAAAAAAAGTTGAAAACGACTATGTTTAACAGATACCACACCTTTCCGACTCGTAATTATATTATCCTTCGTATAGTAAATTTATATCTTAATTTATATACTTATCTCTTAACGAACCAGGGTCTCGGCGATCTCGCGGTCTCGAATTAAATTTCCTTGTATACCGTGTTCATGAAACAAAGACCGGTAGATTCTACTACTAGTACTTCACTTTGGTACACAATAAGAACTTGTATGCAAATGTGTTGGCCATCTATATTAACATTCAGTCACTTAATCTTAGGAAGCGAATAAAGCACGAGTCAACTAATCAGCGTAGTAAGGCTTATTGAAACGACACACTCACAATCTTATTAAGCATCTCCGGCAGCACATTATATTCTATTATAATACTTCACTCTTTAAATGAGAAGACTTCGTTTTCTCGAATCTCTACACAAGACTGAGTCTCCTTGCGTGCTATTCCATACACCAATTACTAACTTCGATTAGACAATCCCAAAGATCAGCAAATTGGGCGCTTGCTACGGTCCTTTCAGTGACAGAAAAATTCACAAACAGTGTCACGATAGTGCCTGGTAAGAAGGACCAATGTACCAGTTAGTAGGCTACTGCCTCACTCAACAGATCTGACATCATGGGAGGGTAAAGTTCGACGGGTTTACCCACGAATCGTGACAGAAAGATACTCTTTGACATCTCATCAGAGCCAGTCAAGAAGCTCGCAACGAAGCTACTCTACTCGACTCGACTACATATCACCCCCAAGACAGACGAAAGCAGCGAGGGAACTAATCGGGTAGCGACTGCCTTGCGATCCTATATACATACCGTGCAGAATTCCGCTTTATAACCCTCTGTGCTCCCGAAAATGCACGCGCTTGAATCATCCAAAATCTGCTACGACCAACAAGGCTCCCAACCAACCGGTATGAGAATTCGAGCCCAGCACCTCTTAATCTGCTCAAGGAAACAACTACCTCATACTGTAAGCCGCGTTCACACGAATCGAAGCCACTGATGCCTTCGCATTTGCCCATGCCAATCAAATGCATCATTGCGATCGAAGGTAGTCGACCTATTAATAAATATAACCGCGCTATCTTCGCCGGAGAACCCCGTCACCAGTTCCCGTTCCAAAGGGAAGAACTCTGATCAGCTCTGCCGGCCTTGGCGCTGACTTGTCATATAGCTATTAAATAACTCCAAGCTCCCTTGCATGTTCCTCGCCTCTCAGTTCTTGCAGCACACGAGATGCTGGTAAAACGTTGTTACTCATGTCTGACATTTCGTGTATCTCGCTTTCTCCATTCAATTCGTATCTTCTTTCTTCAGCATCCAGCTCTTGCTTCCTCTTCTCTTCAGCTTCGAGCTCGGGCTTCTGCTGAAGGTATGGCTGGACACCTTCTGATTCTACGCGCTCTGCTGTCGCGGCATTTGCTCCTTTGTTCTTGCGATATCTACGCCACAATAACAGTGCTAGCAAGAGTAGCGCCCCGACAACAAATGGTATAGCTATTCCGATGCCAATCTTTGCTTGTTCATCCAGGGTCTCATGACGTGATCCGGGAACGGGTTTTACTGTTGAATTCCCTGAATTGGGTGCTCCTGTTGAGGTCGAGTTTGCCGAGGGCAATGTACCCGTCGGCAATGAGCCATTGACAAGGCTATGGGGGTCAATTCTTTGCCTCGACCACTGCAAGAGCTGAACCCCAAATGTTTTAGTAACGAGGAGCCCGCAATTGATTCGAAGTCCGAGCCTGGAATCGAAGTCGGCCTTAGTACTGAATAAGGTGGGACTACCGAGATCGGCACCCCTGAGGTAGTTATGCAGAAACCTTCCGAGGAGTATCCACTTGTGATTGAGTACGCGGTGAACACAATGTATGATGCTGTTGGTGAGACTGTACTGATGTCTGTATGAGTAGTAGTAGAGGCGGGACCTGCTGCAACTGTGTCCGCCGCAAATTGACAAAGCCCACAGGTTGGTGCTGGCGTATAAAAGAACGCCGGACTTGTCGTATTCTTTGGCGTCGACTGGCCGGCGCATAGTACAGTGAGCAAAACAGTGATCAGGACTATTGAACACATGTCGCTAGCGAAAGTCCTAGAAATATACCTCGATCAATCCTTGAAAGAATGTTTTCGAGAAAGCTTACGCTTATAGAGTGGAAGGGGCAGACAGACATAATCAGGCCGTCTGTTAGTCTAATTTAAGCAGAAACGATCCAGCCCCTCGATGGACAAGGCTGAGAAAAACAGAGACGCGGGGTATTCGAGATAGCTAAAATTACGCCTATAGGCCAGAACTAGACAACGTTATCGAAGATCAGATGAGGCTGAACAAGGAACACCGTCGGGAACCGCTTTGTACCTCTCATCGTATGACTTCCATCACAAATGGCCATCTCCTGAGCCCTCTCAAACCCCGTTTTGATCAGGCTTTGAGGTATGCACCGGCGCTGCAAGCAGGTGATTTTGCTGACGTAGATGAGGATATTTGGAGTCGCCTGTGCAGTGCCAACATGCTTCGGAGGAGGAGGCGGGGGAAGAGGAGCGCAGTTGTTGAGGAGCGGAGTGAGGTTGGGAGTACGTGGGATCTGAATTGGATGGGAGAGGTTAGCAATACACATAACCGAGCAGTGTAATACGTTGCCTTATAGATCTGAGGATAGTGTAACTATGGTCGGCCGCCCGAAAGGCGCTGATGTCGTGGGTATTTATCAACTCCCACCGGCCCCCTCCACGGCGACCCCACTCACCCAGACAGGTTGCAAATATGTCGACTTCTGATCCTGGAGTGCTCGTCGAAAAAGGAGATCGGTATCGCGATATTCCTAAAAGATAATATAAGCGCCTGTTCCCAGGCTAAACGGTGAACTTCGTGCGTACCTTATTCATAGACGACGTTGATTTTCAGCACTGAGATATTTCGCACCTCTCGCAATTAGGCCATCGAATTATCTCAATCTAACTTCGTGGTCCTATAAAGCGGTTGCAATTGCACCGGCGCCTTGAAGTACTCCGCTTGGACAATCTCGCCCGGGAATACTCTATCCGCGTGTATAGAAGAGTGTGTGGCGATCGGTCTGTAGACTGGGTTGGATTTAGGATATACTCTATTGCTGCGTTGGGGGATGACGCGTGGTGTATCTCGTTTCCACACTGTATGTATATTAGGCTACCGGACATTCGAAGCCGTAGCCTCTAGAATCCTTGCCGCCTGCGTGCGTGCCTAAGGTGGATAGTCAGCCATTTATTGACTCCCCTAAACATCCTAGGAGTTATCCTAAGTGGCTCGGAAGTCGATGCAAGGTCTGATGGCCAAGGCTCCCGATCGTCGGCCTCAAATGGACGAACTATTAGAACGGACTAGTTCCAGACTAATTCGTCTATAGACCGTTCAATAATATCTAGAATAGTTCTAGATTAGTTCAAGTAGCTAAACGAATAATCTAAATTAATTAGTTTAAGTTATTAATATAATAAAATTTAAACTTAATTTAACGTAAATATTTAAATATATTAAACTTATTTTTAATAATAATAAAGTTAATTAAAGAATTACAAGTAAAAATTACTTTAATATATAAATAATTTAACTTAATATTTAATATTTATCTTATCACGCTATTATAATATTTAATAATTATAAATTTAAGCTATCTAAGACTCGTATAAATATTATAAATTCTTTTATTATCGCTACGACGTTTATAATTTTCTTTAATAAATCTATTAAATATACGCGTAATCTTAAGTCTTATAAAGAAATTTTATTTAATATTATAAAAAAGATAAAAAGAAAGAAAGAGTTATTTAAGAATATTATATAAATCTTATATACGCTAATTTAAGCTTTAGCGTTTCTTAAATAATAATTAATAAGCGATTATAAAATAAGATTTTATTTATTTATAAGTATATTAATACGTAAGAAAGTTATTATATTTATAATAATTACTTTAAATCTTATAATATCTTCGATAATATAAAGACTATTATTTAATATTTAAAAGTAAAATAATTTATTAATTTTATAATTAATAAAGTAATTAAAAAAAGAATAAAAGAGAAAACATTTATTAATTAAATTATATTTTTATCATGGAATATTTGATCATATGGACGTAGGGCTGGTCATGACTAGTCTTGGCACTCGCTTCTCCGTACTTAGCTGGCGCACACACGTAGATGAATCAACAATTTACACATCACACTCATTATTAAACCACATTAATATTGTTCCTTGATAATTTTATAGAATTAAAATAAATATTAAGATCGAAGAAAAGAGAAGAAAGAAATATTTAAATATTTATCTTAATAAAAATACTTTAAAATATCTATATCTTTAACGAAGTAAGATTTATATATTATTATAAATATTATAAATATAAAAAATATAAAGATTTTAAAAAAGATTTTAAATTATTAGAATAAATATTTTTAAAAAAAATTAAACGATCTAAAGATTTAAACGAACTATAGATGATTTAAATAGCTTTATTTGGACGAGTCTAGGCCTTTGGACGGACTGTTTGGACGATCGAGAGCCTTGCTGATGGCAACCACAGACTGCGGGTTCCACACGGGTAGTCTGGGATCTACAACAACATCAAGGCATGGGGACACACAGCAAGATTAGGCAAGATCAAACTGTAGCTAGAACCGTATGTAGCCGCCTAGGTCAGCCATGCACGGCTAGTCATCTACGTAATCATGTGCTGCAGCCACGCAACTAGAATCGCCTCTCACCTCCAACTCGTATTGGAACCGCCTCGTACAATTGCCCCGGGAACTGAATATGCGCACAGAGTTTATTGATCGCTTCGACCGTTGGCTCGCGTCGTACCAGTGCATTATTCCTCTTGTGCTCCTCAATGAGCCATTTCCAGCTCTTAGAGCCGTTGTCTACGGGCTGTGACAGGTACATCTCCTCGCTCCCTACGATCAAAAGCCCTATCTACGCCCTCGACGACCCGACGCACATCTTGTGCATATCCGCAACAGACCGCAGTGGGTACCGCTTGCCACCTGGAGTCACCAGGTCCAGAATCACGAACTTGTACTCTTTGCCTTCCGGCGCGTCCATCGTCGATAGCGTAAGGCCCGCCGGTAACAGCATTTTCAGCAGGCGGAGCTGTGCTCTGTATGGAGTTAGTGTTCTCATTCATGAAGGCATACACATCGGGACCAAGCAGTACTGTAGATAGATGATTGGGCCGTCCCAACGCTAAGGTCAGCAGTCAGTAGGCCCAGCTAGGTCGTTAGCAGGCCTAGATGGGCCCCTGGACGTGCCCCAGCGCTAGAAAACTCCCAAACAGCCAAAAGACGTCATGTGGGGGCCCCGTAGGAGGCTTCGCATGGCGGCCTGGCGATGCGAGCATCGCCAGCACTAGCGCTGATGAGACGGAAGGTGCTGATGCCTTCGTGATGTGATAAGGATTCGCTCGAGATGGATAGTGATATAGAGGCGATAGGAATCGGACTTCCAGCGTCTCAATAGCATGATCTTATCGTCGCTGAGGCC
Organism: Xanthoparmelia taractica; assembly: GCA_033085395.1. Classification (NCBI taxonomy): domain Eukaryota; kingdom Fungi; phylum Ascomycota; class Lecanoromycetes; order Lecanorales; family Parmeliaceae; genus Xanthoparmelia; species Xanthoparmelia taractica. Next base: position 71,289 of record JANQBS010000045.1, on the reverse strand, counting down.
CGCCTCTTATATTAAAGTAATAGCCTCTCTGCGGAAGGAGTGCTTTGAATAATAATCTCTCACATCGAGCGAGGTTAATATTTGGCGGAGTTGACTAATAATTAGCTCTTTAGTGAAAGAGCCCTTATCTAATTAAAAGAGGGGGCTATTTAATAAGGCCTTTTATCTGAAGAGATATTGTAAGGTCTTTACTATATAAGCGTTATTATTTGACGTCGTAATAATAAGTGTTATCTTTTAACGAAAGGAATTCGTTTTAAATACTAAAAGTGTGAGTTCGAGATATTTCTCGTATAATCTTATCGAGCGATAAGTGAGGAATTATTGCTCGAAGTCTCGGCCTTTGCGATTACGTGTAGTATATGTGAACTCGCTTATATAAAGAAATGCGGCGAATGCGAGATAAAAGATTATATAGAGCGTTGCTCCGGCCTCGTCTTCTTGACTAATATAAGTGAGTATCTATAGTAATAGATCTTTGATGATTGGGTGGTATTCTTTCGTCTTAGTCTCGCCTCGTAGACGTTAAATATCGACGATAATTCTTTATAACTAAAGATTATAGAATATTGTAAGATTCTTATATCTTATATTAACGTGAACTAATTTAACGTCTATTAGATAGATCTTTATAATCTTAGTCTTAACTCGTTTCGTGCTAAGATATATAATTTAGCTAGCGAGTGAGTTAATAATCACTAGAAAGAAAGAAGTGCTTTTATTAATAACGCAATACGCGCTATATAACTTAATAGGTGTAATATACGTTTTTCGCGTCTTTATAATCAAACCCTATTAGAGAAGACGAGCTACCTCTCGTGATAGTGCGATTTAATTATATTAGAAATTTGATAGGTCTCGCCCTAACTCTGCGGAGCGATTAGAATATATCTTAGCTGTGAATATACGTTAGCGATCTTTCGGTATTAAAAGCGTAATAAGTTATCTATTAGCTTATTGATCTTAATTGAGATTTATATTAAGATTAAATAAATATCGTATTTAGTTAGTAGTATTACTATATCTCGTAATAAGATTATAGCTAGTTCGCGAATAGAGAACTTTCTAAGATCATGAATATATGCGTCGTTGTCGCAATATAGCATTAATTATAATCTCTAAAGTCTTTATAATTATAGTCGAATAACGTAATATATAATCTTTATTTCTTTAAATTAAATATCTTTCTAACGATAACGTGTGATTATCGAAATATTAAAAGTCTTCTAAATCGACTATAAGAGGTCTAAGTACTTTAGAATATAGTCTCTTATATTAAAGGTCCCTAATGCGTTAATTTAAATATATTATATTGATCGACTAGTAACGTGATAAATTAACTTAAGATTATTTTAGTCTTTTAGAAAGATCTCTTATTATCGTAGATCGATCTTTATATATAATATAATTTTAATAAATACTATTAGTCTTCGAATAGTATCAAAAAGTCGTCTTAAGAACGTTCTCTTTAAGATTACGATCTTAGCGATAAATAATAAAAACCCGATCGCTAATTCGAGCTCGCGATATAAGATCACCGCCCGATTTAGAAGGTTCTTAATCGTATTTCTCGCCCGAGTGAGCTTATTAAGAGGAAGTCTAGTCTACATTAGAATACTATCGAACTTAATTCCCAGAAAATCGGCTATAATATTCATAATATTCTTAATGTAATTGATTTTAAAGTCTAATTCTTTATATACGAGGTCGAATTATTAGTCGTATATGATCGTATTATCGATTAATACTAAGATAGCGAAGAAATCATCTAGATAATAAAGCACTATAGTTTAAAGAAGAACTATTACTAAGATTTAGTTAAGGGTCTTTGCGAATAGATTAAATATAAATAATAACGTACGTAGGCCGAAGAATAGATATCGTTTTATTTAATAGCGACCGTTATAGTGAAATCCTAGTAATTATTAATTTGAAATTGCGATCGATATATATTTAAAGATGTCTTTTAAGTCTCTTTTAACGAACTAAGCCCTAAGATCTTATTATAGTAGTGCGATTACTACGTTATTATATATAGCGTATTTTAGAGCCTCTTAGTTCTAAGATATATCGTTATTAACTAAGGTTTCATATAAGAATAAGAGATTATAAATACGTTTTTAATTATTATTGTATTTCGAGATTAGCCCTAGCGGCGAGTAAACGAATTATTACTCCGCCTAAGAATTAACCTCGATTAGGCGATTATGCTAAAACTATTTTTAAAGATTTGTCGTTAGTATATTAGATGCTACGAGGGCTAATTAATAATTATAATTGCGATAACTTAGAATTTAATCTCGATATTCGATTTTTACTTTCTTTCGAAGAATAGTCGAAAGAATCTTTACGAATATAAGATCTAAATAATTCTTTAATTAACGATTTTAATCTTTTATTTGTAGCGAACCTTAACTAATTAGATCTAGATTTAATAAATCGTATAACGCGTACGAGAATTCTTCTACTATATGTAGTAGTAATATAAGCACCTTCGGGTGCGTTAAGAGTTATTTAGACTTTGAAATCCGATTATCGAGCGAGATAAGATTAATACTTAAGGTCTCGATTTTAGTCTTATAACACGTATTTACTAAATAATTTAGCTAATAATTAAGATAGATATAAATATATTAATAGTGCTCGCGTGAGCATCGTTTCTTATTGAAATTTCGGTATATAGCGAAGAATTTAAGAGTAGAACCTAAGTTCTGCTTGATATCGATAAGGGCGGTTATTTTACGCAGTAGAAGATCGCTATAACGTCTATTCTCGATAATTTAGGCTATAAGATCGTTTTAGTCATTTAAGATACGTACGTTTATAAACGTATAGTAATATTCTCGAATAAAGTTAAATTTATATAAGGCTAATAACTTAGCTAGGCGAAAACGATAATTTAATAATGCCTTCTATAGGCGGATAGTTACTATAGAATATGCATAATAATATATGGTCTGGCTATACACCTCGAAACACTATAGTAGGGGCATTATCTTATTTGCTTTCTAAGTATCGTTTATATCGACGCGATTAACGTATTCTCGGCCTAGCTTGATAAGGTTTTCGAATTTAAACGTCTCAAAAAAGATTTACTTAAAATACTTGATATCGATGGCGCGATAGCGTTTATGAAGATTAAGAAAGAGATATATATCTTTAATATGCATAAAAGAGACTCTGAGATCATCACCCTCCTCTGAATTATTATTAGACTCGAACGAATAGTATCGATAATAACGGTGACGGCGGCGAGAGCGTGACTTATATATTCGGTACTGCTTGTAACGATTATATTTGTACTTGGCGAGGCGTTCTTTTAGTTCTAAGACTTGATCGCGATAGCTAGGGGCCTTAATATTGGTCTTCTCAATCACGCTTGGGCTGAGAGTTCCTGGGGAGGGTGTCTTCGGTATTATAGGCTTATTTCTACGGGATCGAGCGGAGCGAGGGGGGAGAGGGGGTGTGATGGTCTTTGCGGGTGTCTTGGGCCTGCTGGAGGTTTTCTTGGAGGCCTTCTTGGATGTCTTGGAGCGTCTGATAGCGATAGTTATGACGTAAGAAGGATAGGATAATTGAGAAGATTGAAATGGGTGTAGGTGTGGATGAGATAAGAAGAATATATGCTAATCTAGTGTGTAGGTGTTCAATGATTTAGAATCAGTTGAATGAAGGTTACAAAAGAATGCGATTGCTCTGAGTGAGAAGAATTCGAATAAAGAGCCAACTGATGGTGTGAGACCTATACATATAGTGCTCTCGAGGACACGTGTTCCCCGCATGTGCGCATGCATCTGGAACAGGGGCTGGATCATGAGACACACTAACCCATAGTCCCACTATTCGATTAGGACCGCCACCTGTTTCTTGGTGGCGCCGGTATTGAAGAGGCGTTTGACAGTCGCTCGAACAACTTGTAGATGGCTTAGGTTGGCGGATGAGTATCCTTTCTTGGATCGGTACAGGACATTATTGGGAACGTTGATGAAAATGGAATGTCTGACCCGGCACTCCGAAACGCTCCCACGGACGAACGTCTTTCAGATGGCATTTTCAGGTCTGTTTGCCACGATCGGGTTATCGGTGAGTTGGTCGTCGTAGAAGAGGTTGGAGACTGTGGATGATATGTGCGGGTGCATGCGGTACTGGACGGAGAGCATGGTGTAAGGGACGCCGGTGTCCATAAGCCTTACCATGAGGCTTCGTTTGATCGTGCGGGAGAATTTGTCGTCGGAGGCGTTGAAGACTTCGTTTTGCTTGGGATCTCCGACGATGGAGACTTTGCAGGCCATCTCGTAGAACCTGGATATCACCGCCACAGTTGCATGCTCCGCCAATTGAGACCCTTCGTCGACTACGATGTGGGCCGGCCGAAATCCCCGGAGTATCCGGGCCATTGCTGTAGCTGCAGTTACTATTACCCCTCGAGTGTGGTAGCGCAGGTGGTACTCCTTGGTCTGGTTCCACTGCTTGGTGAGTAAGGTTTGCATCTGCCCGATGCTATCTTTATCGGCGTTATCGAGCTTTAGCTGAGCGGCTCGGAGAGATATCTGGACGTCACGCTCGTCCGTCACTACCTCTGGGGAATCATTATATATGAGGCGTCGGCGGCCGTTGATGTAGATCGTGAGGGATAAGGATCTTGGGGTGGTCTGCTCCTGAAGTCGGTCTGGGATCTTGCGCCGGGTTTTCACTGAGATCTTGTGGCGTTGGTCGTTGTCGGCAGGGATGTCGGGTTGCACGAGCGTATCTTTATCCGCCGATAGCTGGTTGATCATATTTTAATGTCGTCTAATTCCGCATGCTCCAAGTGGAAGACTCGGTGAGGATCACGGTAGGGGAGGAGGCCAAGGTCGCGCGGCACAATCATTTGGAACAGCTTGGTAGGCCCGTGGTCTGCCAGATCCCCATACCATCGATTGACTGCCTTGATGGTGGAGATGGCTGCGAGCGTGTCAAGGCTGGGCTCCAGCGTCGCATACTAAAGACGTCGATACTTTAGAAAATCTAGGCGACCATTACTAGATTCCTGATCAAACCCTTTCCCTGACCCTTTTGCTTGCGCTTTATAAACTCGGTAATATAGTTTTACCTATAAGGGGTTTATCCCCAGCTTGATAATATAAATAATGTACGGTGGGATATCAGCATCATCAATACGAGCTGTGCGCCCATCTTTAAGCGTGATCTTATCAACGAAGGTCCGATATAGCTAAATGCAGCTAAGGATTATCGGCAGCACGGACTAAATAGTCGCAGACATTTATTCCCCGCCACGACTAGCCGTTTAAACTTTATACCGTGCCGGATTTAGATATATACGGGTCGGAAAGGTGTGGTATCTGTTGAACATAGTCGTTTTCAACTTTTTTTCAACTTTTTTTAAAAAAATTATATCTTTTTAATCTACTTATAGAATTTTATAATTATATAAGTGTTCGCTTAAGCTTTTTACGTATTTTTAGAATATAAAAAAATATCACGTAATATATTTATTAAAAACCCAATGGAAGTATGGGATATCCTATACCTTTCGATATGATATTCGAAAAACTAGTCCCATATTATCAAATATACCACACCTTTCCGACCCGTATAGATATATATTGTATCACGCCGGTGAATCGTGCATGCCCATGAATATAACGAATATTCATCGGGAGGATACTTTCTAATGATATTATCACACCCGTTTTATGAGTAAATACTTATTAATAGAATATATCTTCTTATGAATGTAACGTCTTCTTGATAGGGACGGTACTTAATTTCTACTACTTCTGCTACTAATATTGCTATTACTCTACTTACGATCTCCGCCCTTGCTAGCCTTCTTATTACTATCGTCTATAATTAAGTCGTTTCCCTTGCTGGCGACTTATTTATCTATAGTGTTACGTCGTTGTCGCTAAGTCTCTTTAATCTTCTAATCTTAATCGCGTGTTTTATAATCTCGTTAAATTCTAATAATTATTATTAATATATTTAAATAATTAGACGTATTATCTTAATTTATTTTATTATAATAAACAGTAGAACACTTAGTCTCTATCTTAACATATCATATCGACGTATAGAATACTAAGTCTTCTAATCTCGATAGTTATAATATACGAGAATCTTTTCGATAATTCTCTCTTAGACTATATAGTAATAAAGAGTTATTAAATCGCTTAATAAAGAGTTTAAGATATTAATATCGATATGAGAAAATAGAGAATTAAGCTTCGAAATAAGATAATTACGATTTAATATTCTATACTTGATTCAGATCTAATAACTATTATAGTTCTCTATAACATTAATAATTCTTTTAAATATTCGTTTATCGTTTATGAATATACGATCGAATATTAATATAGTAATATTAACTTAATTTCCAAGCTTAAACGTAATAATTTAACGTTATTAGTGTTCTTATTCATAAAGGCATACATATCGGGACCAAGTAGTACTATAGATAGTTAATTGGGTCGTTCTAACGCTAAGATCAGTAGTTAGTAGACTTAGCTAGATCGTTAGCAGATCTAGATAAATTTCTAAACGTGTCTCAGCGCTAGAAAAACTCCTTATATCTATACGATATAGATTTAAAGTATCTAATTAAATAGCTATATATAGACGTGAATAAGTGAAATAAAAAATATAATTACTCTAAGTGAGAAGAATTCGAATAAAGAATTAACTAATAATGTAAGATCTATACATATAATACTCTCGAAGATACGTGTTTCTTATATATACGTATATATCTAAAATAGAGACTAAATTATAAGATATACTAATTTATAATTTCACTATTCGATTAGTGTTCTTATTTATAAAAATATATATATCGAGATTAAGTAGTACTATAAATAGTTAATTAAGTCGTTCTAACGCTAAGATTAATAATTAATAGACTTAATTAGATCGTTAATAAATCTAGATAAGTCTTTAAACGTGTCTTAGCGCTAAAAAAACTTTTAAATAATTAAAAAACGTTATATAAGAGTCTCGCAGAAGATTTCGCATAACGATTTAATAATACGAGTATCGCTAGCACTAGCGCTAATAAGACGAAAGATACTAATACCTTCGTGATATAATAAGTATTCGCTTAAAATAAGTAGTAATATAGAGACGATAGAAATCGAACTTTTAGCGTTTTAATAGCATAATCTTATTATCGCTAAGACTTATCTCGCGTGTTAAAATAGTAATCTCTTATATTAAGCGAGATTAATATTTAACGAAGTTAATTAATAATTAGCTCTTTAATAAAAGAGCCCTTATCTAATTAAAAGAGAAGACTATTTAATAAAATCTTTTATCTAAAGAGATATCATAAGATCTTTATTATATAAGCGTTATTATTTAACGCTATAACGATAAGTGTTATTTCTTAACGAAAGAAATTCGTGTTAAATATTAAAAATATAAGTTCGAGATATTTCTCGTATAGTCTTATCGAGCGACAAGTAAGAAATTATTACTTAAAGTTCTAGGCTTTGCGATTACATATAATATACGTAAACTCGCTTATACGAAGAAATACGACGAATATAAGATAAAAGACTATATAAAGCGTTACTTCGGCCTCGTCTTCTTGATTAATATAAGTAAATATCTATAATAATAGATCTTTAATAATTGAATAACGTTCTTTCGTCTTAGCCTCGTCTTATAAACATTAAATATTAGCGATAATTCTTTGCAATTAAGAATTATAAAATATTATAAGATTCTTATATCTTATATTAACGTAAGTTAATCTAACGTCTATTAGATATATCTTAATAATCTTAATCTTAACTCGTCTCGTATTAAGATATATAGTTTAGTTAGCGAGTAAGTTAACGATCGCTAAGAAGAAAGATATACTTTCATTAATAGCGTAATAAGCGCTATATGATTTAATAGATATAATATACGTTTTTCGCGTCTTTGCGACTAAATTCTATTAGAGAAGATAAGCTATCTCTCGTAATAATGCGATTTAATTATATTAGAAATTCGATAGATCGCGTCTTAGCTCTGCGAAGCGATTAAGATATATCTCAGCTATAAATATACGTCAGCGATCTTTCGATATCGAAAGCGTAATAAGTTATCTATTAGCTTATTAATTTTGATTGAGATTTATATTAAGATTAAATAGATATCGTATTTTATTAATAGTATTATTATATCTCGTAGTGAGATTATAACTAATTCGCGAATAGAGAACTTTTTAAGATTATAAATATATACGTTATTATTGTAATATAGCATTAATCGTAATCTCTAAAGTCTTTATAATTATAGTCAAATAGCGTGATATACGATCTTTATTTCTTTAAACTAAATATCTTTCTAATAATAACGTGTGGATATCGAAATATTAAAAGTCTTCTAAATTAATTATAAGAGATCTAAGTGCTTTAAAATATAGTCTCTTATATTAAAGATCTCTAATACGTCGATTTAAATATATTATATTAATCGATTAATAACGTAACGAATTAACTTAAGATTATTTTAGTCTTTTAGAAAGATCTCTTATTATAGTAGATCGATCTTTATATATAATATAATTTTAATAAGTGTTATTAACCTTTAAATAGTATTAAAAAGTCGCCTTAAGAACGCTCTTTCTAAGATCACGATCTTAATAGCAAATAATAAAAAATTAATGATTGACTCGAGTTCGTAATATAAGATCACCGCCCGATTTAGAAGATTCTTAATCGTGTTTCTCGCTCGGGCGAGCTTATCGAAAAAGAGTCTAGTCTATATTAGAATACTATTAAACTCAATCTCTAGAAAATCGATTATAATATCTATAATATTCTTAATATAATTAATTTTAAAGTCTAATTCTTTACATATAAGATTAAATTATTAATCGTATGCGATCGTATTATCGATTAATACTAGAATAGCGAAGAAATCGTCTAGATAGTAAAGTACTATAGTTTAAAGAAGAATTGTTATTAAGATTCAATTAAGAGTCTTTATAAATAGATTAAATATAAATAATAACGTATATAGATCGAAGAGTAGATATTATTCTATTTAATAGCGATCGTTATAGTAAAATCCTAGTAATTATTAATTTAAAATTGTAATCGATATATATCTAAAGATATCTTTTAGGTCTCTTTTAACGAATTAAGTCTTAGTGTCATGGAAAATAGTCTGGGATTAATGGTTGAAAAGCTATTGAATTCTAAGGGCCGCAGTGGCGGAGATCTGCTGGGAAACTAATACAAATTTGGCCTAGCTTCCCCGTTCCTTCCCCAATCTTTCGAAATGCCTTTGGCATATAGAAAAACCGTGACAATATCTCACAACAACAAGAAAAAAACAAGCGATTTCGCTTGCTTAGATATCGCTGAAAGTATATAGTGTAGAAGTAGTTAGAATATACAACAATAATAACACAATTATTGATTAATATCTCTCTTCAATAATTATATAAACGCTATCGAGTAGAGGAGAATAATTCTCGGTTAGTAATACTCGTTGAGTTGTTTAAATATAGCGATGAGGTAAGTAGATGTAATGCGAGTGCCATGAGAATATAGTATTTGCTATAATATTAAGTGTGTTTTTTAGGCTTACGAAGATATCGTAATTCAAACGATATTAGCAGTAGCGATTGCATTCTTATATTGCCGTACTAAGTTATCGGAGTTGGTGAGATCTCTGGCGTTATATCACTAATTATATTTAGGCCCGTATCTTAACTATCTAATGAGATACTACGTGGCAAAGTCTCTATCTTTTCGAATAACTCGCTTATTGAGAATTCGCTCTACTTCCCAGAATTTATACTTATTAATATCTTCTTTTATATACATATTATCTAGCTGGTTAGAAATAGAATAATTATACGAGTTAGAGTCAGGAGTAGAGGTAGGCTCTAATTAAACAATGCTAAAGACTGGATATATATTTTAATGCCCTGGGATAGCTAATTTGTAGACCTATTTGCCGATCTTCTATAGTATTTCGAATGGGCCGATATACTACTAAAATAGCTTGATGATAATAGCAGCAGTGATAGAAATGAAATAGCCCTTATGTAGTCGTAAATAAGTCTAATCGCCCTACTTGAGAAACATTAATTAATGCTTTCTATTATAGTGATATTTTTGATTTATTTGAGTAAACGAGATAACATTAGCTATCTAAATACGGGCAACGACAGACTGTAATAGAGATGTAGTAACTTCTCTGAGCAGATCAAGTGGCCTATTAAATTAAAATTCGTAAGCTAGTTCGTTGAGAGTTTTATTAATCGTAGTTAAGATCGAGTTATTAAGTAGAGCTTGTATTCGTGGAAGAACTAACGGCTAGAGAGCGGGATTCTATATAATATGTAGATAGAATTATAGTGCTATCTCCGCTGTTTGATTAGTTCTCTCGCTACTTTTATTCGTCTAAGAATAATAAGTAGTTAAATAAAGCAAGTTCACTTCGAGCTTCTTGAAGAGCTCCGATTAAAGCTCAGAAAGAAACTTTCTGTCACGATTCGTAAGCAAAACCCTTGAGATTCCTTAGTTTATAATATCAAGCCTGTTAAGTAATGCAGTAGCCTATTGGACGATAGAGTAGTTCTTTTTCTCAGGCACGAAAGTTACTTTTTTTGTGAACTTATCTATCATAGAAAGAATAATATCGAACTTCTTATTTACTGATTTTAAAAGTACTAGAATAAAATCCAGAGTGAGTGTATGAAATAACACTGGCGGTGACTCGATTGGCTGTAGGGAGCCATATGGGCGATGTCGACGTGTCTGGAGAATAAGGCATTGAGGGTAGAATCTAATGTACTGTCGGAGATATTTGATCAATTTATGTATATATTAGGTATTCGAAATTCTCTTATAAGATCTCTCAAATCTCAAATAATTATCTTTATAAGCTATTTCAAGAACGGTTTTGATTATACTTTGGGGTATATAAAGGCGCTGCACGCCGGTGAGCTTGTTAATATGAAAGAAAAGATTTTGATACTTCTATACAGTGTCTTCTATATATCTATCACGAACGAAAGAAAGATCGATAACGTTCTCGTTGATATTCTTATTCTTAGCTATTAAGACGAAGATTCTAATATAGAATAAGTCTATCTTATAGTCGTTTTCGAGGCCTTTAAGAAATATAGAACTTATTTCTATAAGCGTAGTAGTAAAGAGAGTATTTAGCTTATTATGCTTATTAGAAAGAAGTATATTGTTGCTATCAGCACTCGTAAGTCTTGAAAGCGTATCTGAGACGATATATTCTTTTTTAGGCTTATATCGAATATCGAGGTAAAATTATCTAAGAAATTGAAAAGCTCTAATAAGATGAACGTTTATTCTCATAATAGAATTTTTTAAGATAATCAATAATTATCTTATAATGTCTAGAATGATAGAATAATCTATCTAAATAATAGTAGTATACTTCGAAGAGTCTATTAGATATCTTATTTTCTTAAGTACCCAGACGAAGCCTGCTACTTCTAGCTCTGTTGACTAATAGTTCTTCTTAACTTGAGTTAGGCCTCGAGAAAAAAATATAATCGTTTGAATTGCAGTGCGGGGAGGCTATTTATTCGAGTTAGAATTGAGTTCTCCATCCTTAATATAAAAAACCTATACTTCAAAATCGAATTCTTTTGAAGTATTTAAATCTATTCAAATTAATTTATTAAGATCGTAATAAATAAGCACAGAAGATCGAGATAATATTACTTATAGACTATTAAAACTTACTTATTCTAGCTTAGTTAATAGAGGCAATTTAAAGCGTAAAGAATAAATATAACGGGGATTACCTTTCGACGAAGCTTCTTTTAAAAGCCTTGTCTTGAGATTCTATAAAGATTCTATAAGCTATGTATAGTAATAAATTAAGCTATGAAGATAGCCTATTAGATTAAGGTAATGCTCTAAATCTTTAAGAGTTACGAGATAGTTTAACTTAATAATCGCTTTAAGTTTATTATCTATAGTAATTATTCTTAAAGAATTAATATATTAATCAAGTAGATTAATATTTAAATATCTTAGAAAGGTTTTTTTAGGGATGATTGAAATATTATACTTAACTAAGAGTTAAAAAAGCCTTCTTAAGTGATAGAGGTGCTTAGAGAAACTTTTAGAATCAACGATAATATTATTAATATAGACTTGTGCGAAGTTCTTAAGAGCTCTTAGAATATAATTAATTCTTCTTTATACATAGACAATTAAGTTTATATAGCCTATAATTAAAACGTCGAATGTCTCTTACTCGCGGTGAGTAACTATTATAAGCATATATCGAAAGTCGAGATGTATAAGCCATTAATAGAAGAATAATACTACATTTAGTACTATCAAATATGTATAGCCAAGCAATTTTGAGATAATATTTAATTAAAGAGATATAAGATAAACGTCTAATATAATGAGATCGTTTAGGCCTCGAATATCAATCATAGCCCTACCTTTTCTTTCACCGTTTAATAAAGTTTTTCAAATAACGAAAATAAGATAGCTAAACGGAGTTGATTACTTAATATACTTTAGACGCCCTTACTATTAAAGAGCATCAAAGATTTTATTAATTATTACCTTATCTATTAGTCTAAGAGAATAGACCTTCGCTCTCTTACTACTAGATAGTCTTAACTACCAATTATCTCGTAGAGAAAGCTTTATTTATTTATTCTATAGCACTTTAATAAAACCTTTATTCTTTCATAGAGACGGAAACTTATTAACTAGGTCAGATAATTGCTATCTTTCTTCTTTATTTCTATAGATCATTATATTATTAGAAAGCTTTAATTTCGTTATTTATGTAGAGATATTAATCGAAATATAATTAATCAAAGATAAGAAATTATTAGCTAAATTTATCGTTATAATAGCGGCGAAAGTAATTACTTTCTTCACTTAATTCGAGGAAGATATTTCTATAGCAAAGAAGACGTTTTCGTAGTCGACTTTCTATAGTATTCTTAAGTGCAATTTCTTAAGAATTTACATAGCATAATTAGTCTCGTTTTTAATAATTATATCAATAATGTTAACATTAATTATATAAGTATATATAGTCAAATTGTGCTACTTTATAGGTTCGAAGATAAAGTCTCTATTAGATAGATTCTTGAGCGTAATTATAGATAGGATTTACTAAGCTCGTGAGGCGATTATAAGTGCTTTCTATACTCGAATTAATCGTTTTATATATTAATCGATATTATAAGTTATAATCTTAATAATAATATTACAACTATTAATACGTGCTTCGTTTTTGCTTACATTAAGAATAATTTTCTTCGATTTCATAATATTATTTCTCATTAAAAGATTTGCCTTTAAACTATTAATTAAATGAATTTCTCTTATAATGTAGGTAAAGATCGTGCTATTATCTCTTTTAAGACCTAGAAGATATATTAAAATAAGCATATATTTATTGATATTATGTATTATAGAACCAAGCCCTTTGACACGCAGAGAAGATAATATCTTTTTGATTTCCACCTTAGGCAGTAGAGACAAAAGTCATTACTTATCGACCAATGTTACATTAGTGTCTAAATTAGTATATTCTTTCTTATTCTTAGCTATATTTAACCTAAATCGTAGTGGAATATAAGCGTAATTCCACTCACGAAAGCTAAAACTAGTGCCTAATTTAGCTTTATCCTTGGAGTCTGATTGAATAATTTTCATGGCAAAGACATCGATATTCATTTATGTATTTGCCGGCGGTTTAATAGAAGGCTAATATCTGACTCGTAAATACTTATGCAATTTCGACTTAGAAGAGAAAGCTAAATCACAATTCCTATAGTACGTTTAAATGCCCACAAATTCAGCAAAAGAATTATTATAATATTAATCATTTAATTCATTAAAATTATATTTTAATTGCTCCTAATAGTTATTAATTTTAGTATTCTATTGAAGCGTATTTTCTTTCGCTTAGCTAGGATTTTCTTACTTATTTTTAGTGATTGCTTCTGCTTAATAAGTAATAGTCTTAGGTCTAAAATTTTACTAAAATTATTAACGATTTTCGAGATTATTTAAGCTTTCGAATTTTCGATCTGCTTAATCGAATTAATTCGTTTATAACAGTCGATTCGTTAAATCTAACGTGTTTTGCTACCCTTCGGCTTACACGAAAGACCTTTGATTCGTGCCTTACTATAATCGTAGATCGTAGCGAGAATTTAACTAATAGCCGTACTGCTAAGGGCGATAAGTATTCTAATCAAAGGAGTTAGAAGATCGAAATAATAACTACTAACGATACGGCTGCCCGTATTACTACTGCTATTTAAATAGCTGAGAAATAGAATTAAATTAATTCTACTGACCTTAACGAATTGAATTAAAAGTTAAATTTGAAAGGTCTTGCTAAAATGTATTCCCTAATATATTTCGATAGATATTCTCACGTTGATTCTACTAATTTTGCTATTGCTAAGACCTTTAAGCGAATACTTAATATTGTTATTAGCGAGTATATAGCTTAAATTAAGCTACTTTCTTTATGTTAAGCATTTGAATAAAGCTTATAATAGTGGTAGCTGCATTTGATAGATCAACAAAAACACGTAACTTCGGTATAATTCCCTAATAGGCAAATATCAACTGATTTTAAATGTTATTAATATTAGCTAATTTTATATACCTTACTATTACTTACACATAGCTAGTAGGCTCTCGTCAAGAACGAGTATCTACTAACGTGTATCTTTCTATAGTAAGATTCGAGAGTGTTACTTTCGGTAGTTCCTTGAATCTCGTAGAAAGAGCTCTATACTACTCTTTCACTTCATTATCTTCTATACGAAGATCTCTTCGCTCTAGATTTGATAGCTCTAAGGTATATCAAGCAAGTGTAGAACTACGAAAATAAGTATTTACATTAATACGAACCACAGCTTCTCCTTTTATAGCTGCCAAGTTATAAATTCTTTCAATAAATAAAATTATATTACGATAATAAACGTTCTTTTCTATAGTTATAATTTTACTCTCTTCGTAAGATTTATTTAAAAAAGAATCGAAATAGCTTAATTCTATAGCATTTCATTTGCTATTAGAACTCGATGCTTCTACTATAATCGATTCGAGTTCTCCTAACTCTTCTAGCGGGCCTTATTCTCCCCTAGATTCGATAGATAAATATAAGTTATTAATGGCATTTGTAACGACGAAGTTGATAGCATTATTAATTATATCTTACAGTTATTGGGCTGTGAAATTAATAGTTATTTTAAATGTAGTTTAACTTGATGGCCTACGATGAAAAGAGTTCGAATCATCGATAGTAGTATCCGTAGCCGTTGATTTCTTATGACTTTCTAGTGAAGGCGATAATAGAGAAGACGATTTATCTAATAAAGAATCACGATTATTATTAACAGAATTATCAGCAGGATTATTAATAGGATTATCAATATTAATATTAGTAGAATTAGCGCCAGAATTATTACTAGTTAATAACGAATTAGATATATTTTTAGTAGAAAAAGAATTAAAGAGTAAGCTTCTAAGAGACTAAGTAACTTAATTAAAACGTCGAATAGATTTACGAAAAGTAGGTTTATCAACGACTTAGTTAGATAGTTAACGATCTTGAATTAAGAAATAAGTAATCGTTCTTAATAAATTAGCGATAGAATTAATAGTAGATATTAATCTAATAGGCCTGAGAGTGTTGGATATGAGATGCTTATAAATCTTCTTGGTATCGTTAGATATCAAATTAGCGTATTTATGGCTAGTGGTAATGAATTTCTGGATATCAAATGCGAGGACGAGTATTTATCTATCTACTAAAGTAGTTAGCGTTATAAGGCTAATTAACAAAAGAAGTAAAAATAAGGGGCTTTTAATAGGCAAAGAAGCTAATAAGATCTTGCTAATCTAATAGCTCACTCATTTAATGAATTCGATAACGATAAGTGGGGTATAATAATAAAGGACTCCTTCTAATCGATTCGATAGTCAGTTGACATCGAAATTAAGCGTTACTATTATATTGTTATGGAAAATAGTCTGAGATTAATGGTTAAAAAGCTATTGAATTCTAAGGGCCGCAGTGGCGGAGATCTGCTGGGAAACTAATACAAATTTGGCCTAGCTTCCCCGTTCCTTCCCCGATCTTCCGAAATGCCTTTGGCATACAGAAAAACCGTGACACTTAGAGTCTTATTATAATAGTGCGGTTACTACGTTATTATATATCGTGTATTTTAAAGCCCTTTAATCTTAAGATATATTATTATTAACTAAGGTTTCATATAAGAATAAGAGGTTATAAATATGTCTTTAATTATTATTATATTTTAAGATTAGCTCTAACGGCGAGTAGATAAATTATTACTTCGTCTAAGAATTAATCTCGGTTAAGCGATTATACTAAAGCTATTTTTAAAGATTCGCTATTAATATATTAGGTGCTACGAAAATTAATTAATAATTATAATTGCGATAACGTAGAATTTAGTCTCGATATTCGATTTTTACTCTCTTTCGAAGAATAGTCGAAAGAATCTTTACGAATATAAGATCTAAATAATTCTTTAATTAACGATTTTAATCTTTTACTCGTAGCGAATCTTAATTAATTAGATCTAAATCTAATAAATCGTATAGTGCGTATAAGAATTCTTTTACTATATATAGTAGTAATATAGATATTTACGAGTACGTTGAGAGTTATTTAGACTTAAAAATCTAATTATTAAGCGAGGTGAGATTAATGCTTAAAATCTCGATTTTGATCTTATAATACGTATTTATTGAGTAATTTAGCTAATAATTAAGATAGATATAAATATATTAATAGTACTCGCGTGAGTATCGTCTTTTATTAAAATTTCGATATATAGCGAAGAATTTAAGAGTAGAATCTAAGTTCTACTTAATATCGATAAGGACGGTTATTTTACGTAGTAGGAGATCGCTATAACGTCTATTCTCGATAATCTAGACTATAAGATCGTTCTAGTCGTTTAAGATATATATATTTATAAACGTATCATGATATTTACGAATAAAGTCGAATTTATATAAGACTAATAACTTAGCTAGACGAAAATAATAATCTAATAGTGTTTTCTATAGGCGGATAGTTATTATAAGATATATATAGTGATATATAGTTTAACTATACACCTCGAAACACTATAGCAGATGTATTATTTTATTGACTTTCTAAGCATCGTTTATATTAGCGCGATTAACGTATTCTCGACTTAGCTTAATAAGATTTTCAAATTTAAATATCTTAAAAAAGATTTATTTAAAATACTTGATATCGATAACGCGATAGCGTTTATAAAGATTAAGAAAGAAACGTGTATCTTTAATATATATAAAAGAGACTCTAAGATTATTTTTCTCCTCTAAATTATTATTAAGCTTAGATAAATAATATTAATAATAGCGATAACGATGGCGAGAGCGTGACTTATATATTCGATACTGCTTATATCGATTATATTTGTACTTAACGAGGCGTTCTTTTAATTCTAAGACTTAATCGCGATAACTAAAGATCTTAATATTAATTTTCTTAATCACGCTTGAGCTAAGAGTCTCTAAAAAGAATATCTTCGATATTATAGACTTATTTCTATGAGATCGAGCGGAGCGAGAGAAGAGAGTTAGTGCTCGCAAACAGTGAGACCATACAAAAGCAACGCATGCACAAGCGGATATGTAGATAGATGATTGGGCATATTCAACACTGGGGCAGCTAAGACCTCCTGAGTAGTGCACGTAAGACAGTTAGGCCGGTTCCCCAGCGCTAGAAGAACTCCCAAACAGCCCAAGACGTTATTAAAAGAGATCGAAGAACTCGAAGGTAACTTCTAACGATATCGACTATAGCAAGCAGATAAGACTAACAGCACTAGCGCTGATGGGCAGGAAGGGCTGGTGTCGAAGGTGTGTTGATTATAGGTATAGCGCTGGAGTTGCAGCGTGAATGTGAACAACATTGACAGCTAGTCATATGTCTCGGGATCCCGATACGATGGCCACACGAGGACCCAAAATGTAGCTCTTCTAAGGAAGCAGGTACTTGCCACGGCTTCGTGGGCTTGATTGAGATAGTCAAATAATAACTCTTCTGAGGAAGCAGGTACTTGCCACGGCTTCGTGGACTTAATTAAGATAGTCAAATAATGACTCTTCTAATCGTGGGCATTTAATCGCCACTTGCGACGATCAGGTACTTGCCACGACTTCGTGGGCTTTGAAATGTGATCTCGATTAGAGATATACTAGTTAAAGGCCTGAAAATGCGTCGATTTTGAGCGATAATCTTCATCGAGAAATATGCTAGCTAAAGGCCTAGAAAAGTGCTTATTTGTAGCGTTAATTTTTAGCGAGAGATATGCTAGCAATAGGCTCGAAAATGCGATAGCTATAGACTTGAAGATGGGGTGTCTTTCCAGCGAGAGATGTGTTAATTTAAGACTTAGAAATATATCTATTTGTAGCTCAATATTTAGCGAGAGATATATTTAATAAAATAGACCTGAAAATACGATAATCTCCTGCGGAAGATTTACTAGCCAAAGACTCAAAAATATATCTATTTATAGCGTTAATCTCTAGCGAGAGATATGCTAATAATAGGCTCGAAAACGCGATGTCTCTCTACGAGAGATGCGCTAATTAACGACTAATCTAAGACTAAGAAATGCGTTAATTTTAAAGTGTTAATCTCCAGCGACGAATATGCTAGCCGAAGGCCTTGAAATATGTTAATTTGAAGTATTGATCTCCAGCGAGAGATGTGCTGGCCGAAGGCCTTGAAATATGTTAATTTGAAGTATTGATCTCCAGCGAGAGATGTGCTGGCCGAAGGCCTCGCAATATATTAATTTTGGAGTGTTGATCTCCAACGAGGAATATATTAATCGAAGGTCTCGAAATACGTTAATTTTGAAGTATTAATCTCCAGCGAAAGATATACTAGTCTAAGGTCTCGAAATGCGTTAATTTTAAAGTATTAATCTTTAGCGAGAGATATACTACGTCTTTAAAGAGAAATATACTTACAATACGTTAATTATAGATCTTAAAATATAATGCGTCTCTAATAAGAGATATATATATCTTTAGAAAGAAATAAGCTTAAAATGCGTTAATTATAGATTTTAAAATATAATACGTCTCTAGCGAGAGATATGTGTGTCTTTAAAGAGAAATATACTTGAAATATATTAATTATAGGCCTTGAAATGTAATACGTCTTTAGCGAGAGATATATATATCTTTAGCGAGAAATATACTTAAAATACGTTAATTATAGACCTTAAAATATAATATCTCTTTAGAGAGAAATATATTTAAAATACGTTAATTATAGATCTTAAAATGTAATATCTCTCTAAAGAGAAATATATTTAAAATGCGTTAATTATAGGCCTTAAAATATAATGCGTCTTCGGCGAAAGATATATATGTCTTTAGCGAGAAATATGCTTGAAATGCGTTAATTATAGACCTTAAAATATAATACGTCTTTAGCGAGAGATATATATATCTTCAACCAGAAACGTACTTAAAATACGCTAATTATAGATCTTAAGAAAAGATACGTCTTTAGCGAGAGATATACTTAAAATGCGTTAATTATAGGCCTTAAAATATAATGCGTTTTCGGCGAGAGATATGTGTGTTTTTAGCGAGAGATATATATATCTTTAGCGAGAAACGTGCTTGAAATATACTAGTTATAGATCTTAAAATGTAATACGTCTCTAATAAGAGATGTGCTACGTCTTTAAGAAGAAATATACTTAAAGTACGCTAATTATAGGCCTTAAGAAAAGATATATCTTTAGCGAGAAATATGTATCTTCAAGAAGAAATATACTTAAATTATATTAGTTATAGATCTTAAAATATAATACGTCTTTAACGAGAGATATATATATCTTTAGAGAGAAATATGCTTAAAATACGCTAATTATAGATCTTAAGAAAAGATACATCTCTAACGAGAGATATGTGTGTCTTTAGAAAGAAATATGCTTAAAATGCGTTAATTATAGGTCTTAAAATGTAATGCGTCTTCAGCGAGAGATGTGTGTATCTTTAGCGAGAAATGTGCTTGAAATGCGTTGGTCATAGGCCTTGAGAAATATGCTAACAATCGGTCTAAAAATATGTTAGTCACAGGCCTAGCAATGCGGTGACTCTCCAGCGAGAGATCTTATTGACACTACGCCTAGAAATACGTTAATCTCCAGCGAGAAATATGCTGACATCAGATACCAGATCTGAAAATGTGTTAGCCATAGGCCTAGCAATGCGGTGACTCTCCAGCGAGAGATCTTATTGACACTACGCCTAGAAATGCGTTAATCTCCAGCGAGAAATATGCTGACATCAGATATCAGATCTGAAAATGTGTTAGCCATAGGCCTAGCAATGCGGTGACTCTCCAGCGAGAGATCTGCTGGCGATAGGCCCAGAAAAGCGTTAATCTCCATCGAGAGATATGCTGGCAATAAGCCTAAAATCTATTAGCCATAGGCTTAGCAATGCGATGACTCTTCAGCGGGAAATATGCTGGCAATAGGCTAAGAGCTCTCCGGAATGTAGCGGCTGTAGTAATAATTGTAGTAGTAGTTGACTGATATTGATTGAGAGATCTCTGGATTGTAGTGGTTACAGTAGTGATTGCGATAGTAACTAATTGATTAACTAATTGATTGACTAGCTGACTAACTAAAAGAAGAACAATATGACTCTAAAAGAGAACAATTCGAATGAAGAGCCAACTGCTAGTGCAGTGACTATATAAATAGTGCTCGCCCCGGACACGTGTCTCGCATGTCGCATATCAATGAAATAACGCTAATAGCATGACCTTATATTGGACTCACTAACCCACAGTCCCACTATTGCGAAGGGTGTAATGATTTTTATAGGCGTCTTAAGCCTATTAAGAGTCTTCTTAAAGATCTTTTTAAATATCTTAAAGCGTCTAATAGCGATAGTTATAATATAAGAAGAATAAGATAATTAAGAAGATTAAAATAAGTGTAGATATAAATAAGATAAGAAGAATATATATTAATCTAGTATGTAGATATTTAATAATTTAGAATTAGTTAAATAAAGATTATAAAAGAATACGATTGCTCTAAGTGAGAAGAATTCGAATAAAGAGCCAACTAATAATATAAGACCTATACATATAATGCTCTCGAAGACACGTATTCCTCGCATATGCGCATGTATCTAAAATAGGGGCTGGATCATGAGACACACTAACTCATAGTCTCACTATTCGACTTATTGTCACGGTTTTGATATCTACTCTCCGAATGCCAAGCCGATGTGAATCAATGTTGCTCCGGAGAAGAATTTTCAGAGTATTCGTAGCATATTTGAACAACGGAAGCAGTTAATCCCACTACACGTTTATTCGTTCGTGACACTTATTATATTATCGTTTAAATCGTTTATTAGCATATTGTTAATTAATTTGAATTTACTAATATAATATAGATTTATAAGTTATTAGATATTGTTATTCGATTTAAAGTCTATTTATATACGAAAATATAGATATAGATCGATTAAAAGATTCTTTTTAATTAACGATTAAGTGATATAAAGAAATTAGATATTATATTTTTAATCTTCTCTCTCTTAGTAGTTAAGACCTATTTATTAAAAAGCGTTCGATTATTATTCTTAATAAATCTATACGTTTTAATCTCTTAATATTCTTTCTTATCTTCTACTTCTTAAACTACTTATTCTAAATTTAGCTATCGTTAAACACGTTATTTTATAATCTTCTAATTCACGACCTTATAAATAATTTTATTATTAATCTTATCTTCGATCTCTTAATTCTCGATCTTATTCTTATTAATCTAACGTAATTTAAGTAACGTACGCTTATAATTAAGCTTACGATTAAAGACTACTTCGTACGAAATAGTCTTAATAGCTTTATAAAATATGCTATTAAGTTATAAGTAATTTTCTAGAAATAAAAAAGTTAGCTTTAAGTGATCTTCTATCGTAAATAATATATAATAATTATATATCTCTATTGCGCTATTCTTAAAGCGCGCGATAAATATTAATTAAGATAATTTAGAAATATATAATTATAGCTTTTTAGAGAATTAAAAATAATAAATTAAAACGATTATATATCTCTAAGACGTTAGTCTAATAAGTGCTCTTATACCCTCTCTTTTAAATAACAATCTTATTCTTTATAATATTATTAGTCTATTCGATAAGACTTTAAGTTCGTAAAGTTCTAAAACGATTATTAATAATCTTAATCTCTTATCTTTGTATTAATTTAAGATATATATTCTTAAACTCGACGTTATTATTTAATTAAAGAATCTTAAAGATATCTAGAACTACGATTTAATAATAAATATTACGAGTAATAATAAGAGTCTTTTTATAAGTTATAATAAAAAGTATATAAAACTTACTAGAATAATTCTTTATATAATAAATTTAAATATATATATCGTTCGAAGTAGAGATTATATTAATAAGATTTATCTAAACGCGTTTGAATAGATATGTAATTACGATTTATTTAAGAGAATCTTTAAACTTACTATAGATCTTGCGATAATAGATCTTATATATTTTAACGAGGAAGTAGATCTCGTAACTCGCGATTCTATAGTACTTACTATTAATATACGTGATAGTAAAGTATTATTTAACGTAATCTAGACTATTATAGATTTTAATAATAATATCTTAAATAAGATTCTTAATAAGTATCTCTCGATTTCGCTTAAATGTTTTTTTAAAAAGTCTTTATAATTTATTATCTTTATAGATAAATTCGAATTTAATCTAAACTCGTTTCTTATTATTAATAAGATAGTTATTTCGAAATAAGATTAATTAGTTATCTAATATATCTACGCTTCTATAAGATCGTTATACGCTTACGTATCTCGATCTTACGACTATTTAATATAAGATAG
This sequence comes from Xanthoparmelia taractica, assembly GCA_033085395.1. Classification (NCBI taxonomy): domain Eukaryota; kingdom Fungi; phylum Ascomycota; class Lecanoromycetes; order Lecanorales; family Parmeliaceae; genus Xanthoparmelia; species Xanthoparmelia taractica. Next base: position 48,314 of record JANQBS010000045.1, on the reverse strand, counting down.
AAGTTCTAACGTGCCTTAGCGTTAAATAACTTTATCTAAGTAAAAGAGAATAATATAAAAATCTTATTCTCGACTTAAGAAGATAATATAGAATTTAATATCTTAATAGAAGAAAGGTTAATTAAATATAGAGTATAGAAATATAAAATTAAATGTAATATATATAGTTAAATAATAAGTGCAAAGAAATATTTATATGTTCGAAAAATCTTTATATAAATAACATAAAAAATAGGAAAAGAAGGTCTTCGATATCGCTTATAAATAACGCACGTACGACGAGATTAATCGACTTATTATTAATACTATTATATAGTCTTAAAAGATGTTATTTGATATTGATAACGACGTAAAACGGTGATATATTAGCCTATTTCTTTATGGGTTTAGTGATGCGCCTATAAAAAAGCGGGATATTCATGAAAAGATATAAGCGATTGATGGGCATTTGCCTATAAGATGGGCGTGACGACATCACCAGGAAGTATCCTCCCGATGAATATCCGTCATATCCATCGGGGTAATGGGATGGCCATGGACATGCACGACCCACCGGGGTGATGCAACATATACAAGATAATCCCCAATACTCTCGGGGGTAATAGCCACGCCGATCCAAACTACTAAGCTCTCACGCTCTGAGCTCATAATCGAGCTAAAGAATACCAGCCAGATCGACGGATCGATTGATCATAGGAGTGCTGGTAAGAAAGAGCTTCTTCTCGGCATGCAGCAGCTCCGCCGTACGGTGCATCATCGAGTTGGCATCCTTCAGAAACTGTACTTCGTCGCAAATCACCAACCCAAACCAGTCACCCAGCGCGCTCGCGACTTGTCCAATCATGACTTCATCTGCCTTAGCCAACTACTTTGCCGACAGCATACAGCGCTTGGGCTCTCCATCCTCCTCATCCGTATCACCCTCTTCCTAATCCTCCTCCTCTTCACTAGCTGAAGGCTCATCTTCCAAATCATCCTTCTAGGACTCGACCTTCTGTTCCTTCCTCTCGCACTGTTTCTCCTCGGCGGATTTCATGACACGCGTCTCAAAGTGCGCACGGGAAATAGAGACCAGCAGGTACAGGGATCGGTTCCGAAGGGTCTGGTAACTAGTGATGATGACCTGTGCCTCGATGTCGGGCGAATCGGGCTGGTTCTTCATATGACGTATATCACAATCTCTAGACTAATGATGTGCTTGAAGATTTTAGCATAGCGAGAGAGAAGAGGATTTAATGAACGCTAAGTTTCTAAGTCCTACTATGGTAGCCCTACCAGGCTGAACAGAGAATATTACGGAGAATTAATTATTTCTCGATGTTATGGCAACAATACAGGCCCAGATAGCTAGTTAATACTTCGTTTGCATGCCCTTCTGCCAGAGAACCTGTTGCATCTTCTCTGCCAATACGCTCAATATGCTGAATAAAGTCACATGGATCCATTTCATCCCATAAATCCTGTACAGCCTTCTTCAAATCCTCGATCTTCGTAGGAAACGGCTCCATTTGAGTGATTCTATTCTTCATCCATCGCCATACCTTCTCAATTGGGTTTAGATCTGGTGACGACGGAGGCCAGAAGATGAATCCCTTGATTCCAGCCTGAGATCGCACTTTTTTAGCACGTCCCATGTGGATTTTGGCACCGTCTTCCATGAATATCGAGTCCTATACGAAGATACAATAGATTGGAAAGACCCCTATCGGGATTACAATACCTGACTCAATTGCATATTTCCACTCATGGAATCCTATGGATTCCCAGTGACGATAGAGTTCCTATCCGGTGAAAATAATAGCGATAAAGATCGCTATTATCAAGTCTAGAATGAGAAAAAGTATCGCCGAGACGATAGTAGGGATTAGGATTTGGAAAATGGCGGCCCACGAGCTTCTAGCCCACGCTTTCCTTCGGATGTGAATCCTCATCCTGAGGATTGGAAGACCTCATCAGCAAGTATGTTGTAAACTTGTGTTGCAATTTCAAAGACAATGGTTTGTAAAATGCCATGCAAGTAAGTAGCGGTCGTGAAAAGCAGCCGGTTCCTTCTTGTCAACATCGGATTCTATAGAAGAATAAAGGGTATTTATAAGAGGGGCGGCATTGATGGTCATTGCATGATAGATGCCCGCAACGTATTCAATGATAGGAACGAAGTATGAATCTATCTACTAATAAACCAACTTTCCAAAGAAGTATAGAGGCTCAAGGCCCCTGGAAAAATGTTTCGCATAAAGTCCATCATGCTTGCCTTTGCAATGCGTGAAGATGGTCAACGAAGCCGGTGCAGGAAGAAGAAAGAATGTGCGATGTATTTCTCCGTAGACATATGTGTTGTCACTGGTGAGCCGAAGCGTGCCCGGAGGATTTGTAGACTTTGTTCTAGAGCATCCAATGGGCCCTTACCAGGATCGAATATATTTGTACCCTGTGAGTCTCCTTCGTTCGTTTCCGCTAATCATCTAGGTAGACTTGCCGCTTTCGCTGTATGCAGTCGGGTCCGAACACTTGCGTAGATATAATTCTTCTATACCTCATGGTCGCTAAGAAGCGAGCGGGCCGAGCAACTAAGGTTCGAGAATGATCCGATTGTGTGACGTTCATTGATTGCAAGGTGGGTGAACTTTAGCTCAGTAGTTAACTCCCTCGGCGGATAGTTGAGCAGCCCTCGGAGATCCCTCTTCGCCACATGAGTTGTGGGTTTTCCGACTCGGGGGCTGCTGATGCTGTCCGAAGAAATTGTATGAGGAAACCTGTTTCCGGAGTCGTCGGATTGGGGAATGTGACTCAACTGCAGACATGTTAGTCTTTTCATGGTGATAACCCGGGTAGGGCTTTCTTACGAGGTATACCGCCTGAGTGATCTGCCTAGTGCACCTTCGTTCAAGCTCTCGACAACCCGACGCACAAACAACCTATTCCCTGCCATCGATCGGATCTTCGTCTTCGATCTCCACCGCCTCACCTGTAGAGATATTGATTCATTCATGTAGTTAACCCAGGTAAACGTCCTTACGCTGTCTCTCGTCTGACTGATCTACTGGCCTCAGCTACCTTGGCGGACGAGTCCACTGATTGGAATTCCAGGCGGCGGTAACTGTGGCGTAATCCAGTTGATGTCTTCGTCGTCATCATCGCTTCCAGCTATAGACATGTTAGTTTAAATCATATTGATAGCTGAGGTAGGCTTCTTGTGGGGTATGCTACCAGCATTTTCGCCTTGCTTTTTACGCTAGGCTCGCGTGTTTTGACGATGTGGTGGTGACTTGGTGGCTGAGTTCTTTGGTGGACGGAGCCTCAATGTCTGGTTTCCTGAAGGCTCCTTTGGCGGTCGAAGCTTCAATTTTTGAGTCTTCCCTGATGTCTCGACGTGTGACTCCTTTACGGGGTCCACGTCTGACTTCAAGATAGCATTGGTTTTCGCCTTCTTGCGTGGTGTCTCGCGATCCTCCACGACCTGAATGTAAATCGATTCTCGTTATTGGGAGTTTCGTTGTTGGACATCGTGGCCCGTAGTCAAGGCCTGGCTGTCGCTTTGCTCGATGATGTGCTATATATAGTATAGAAGTGCTTCAATCCCACAAGAAACCGAGGAGCCTTTTTAGAATCGCCGCAAGTTCATCCCCTGGTATGGTACTTCTAGATGTCGGCAGAAGTCTTCGTAGGCGCAGGAAGCCCTTCCGAGAAAAATTGCTTAGGGCGTGGTTGGACTCATTGCCAGAATCTCTATGGCCTCTTGGACATGGTTCGACAGTCTGTATCCATGTTAGATGCCTAGCTAGCAGGAGAGTGCTTTCCAGGGAGTGCTCACAGGAACTCTTGACCACTCACTACATCTTCGACACCATGAGCTGCGTCCACTTGATCCTCGTACAAAGCCTTTTCCACCAACAGAGTTCTTTCTGAGCACTTGAAAGGCGTTCCGTCCCTGAGAAGTGGCTGTCAGCCGCAACATACACTGAAAGAGGTCGCTTAGGCCAGTCGTCCTGGAGAAAGTTGAGTGAGATATGCTCCGCTCGAGGGTACTGCTCCATACATTGTCGCCGGCAACCAGTTCTGGAAGGGTGGTCGTTTTTGGTAACTTCAATGTAGCTAAGATGGCTGAAGGTCTGTCTTTCCTTGTTTCTGTCAATCAATCACCAAAATCGATGCCCTTCCGCGCGCAATGAAGCTCATTCAAGGTAATAAACTCAAAGCTCAGCTCACTGACGCGTTCCCTCTTCTAGCGAATCTCGACATCCGGAGATAGTCAATGCGTCGTTGGCTGGCATCTGGCATCGGCTGAAGTATGTATGGTTCACGTCTTCGGCAGAGAGGGTGATAGTGCCTTCTAGACTAGCTAAAGCCAGTGATGCGTCTAGACTATGTGGGAGCCTTGAGGTCGTCATTGCTCAGAACACCATAGTGAGAGTTTTTCTGACTTCGACACGCTTAAAAGGAAGTTTCAGAAAGAGGGATGTGCCGCTTTGCCCACTATTATTCCCAGAAAGTGAGAGAGGAGGGGGGCAGTACTAGCCCCTGCTCTCACGGTGGAGAGATGTTGATCTAGGCATTCTCGTTGAGGGCGAGTGTGCTGGGAGGATGGCGCTTGAAGGCTCCAATGCAGCAAGACGGTGTGTAAAATGTATTTGTATGTAGATTTGAAAGCCAGATAAGGGCTGTCGTGATGGATGGCATATATATGATAAGAAGTCAAAGAGTGGTATGCATCTTGCAGGTGTGAGATTCATATCTCCATTATGGTAGATAGGTAGCAGAGATGCAAGTATATAGTAGATACATAAATCTGGACTGCCTGCTGAGGATGTGTATGTGGAGTGTGTGTATGTAGGAAAGAAAGAAAAAGTTGGGAGATTTCTGGGCCTTAAATACCCCAGGATTGACACAGATCCACGTGAATGTTGAATGTAAACGGTGAATACCTGGCACCTTCATCTTTTACTAGATGGTGTGATGCGCTGGCTCTGTTGATATGCTTCCTCTATCACATTCACGATAGTGCCAAGGAAAGGGCGTGACGTGGGCCGAGTGGCAATGCTGGGAATTTCCCCGTCACTCCATCCTGGCATATTAATCTAGGAAAGCGGGAAGTGGCAACTGAAGAAGGTATTCATTGCGGGAGCTTTCATAAGTGGAATAGAGGTAGACCGAGAGTGTCATTGAGTAACTGTAGAACCTACGCATGCAATTAACATCCACGCTGTACGCCTGCCTCAGTCTAATGTGTTCAACAAATTCATTACTGCAATCTGCGCTCAGTCCCAAATTGGTCCATCAAATGTCAGAACTACTGAGATAGAGGTTCTTTTTGTAGTTGAATGGGTTCATTCTTGCTGTGACGGTCGTCTGATGGTGTTTCGGCAGGACGAGTGATGATGGCGAGGATCAATGATAAGAGGAATAGGGCGCCTGCTTGAATGAATCTGACAAGCAGTCCAGGTAGGGATCGTGATGCTGCCATTGGACGCTCTTTTTGAGGAGAAGTCGAAGCTGTGCTCGCCATGGGAGGGTCGTCCACAGGAAGTTCGTGCAATTTCCCAAAAGGTGGAGGAGACCCTTTCTTTTTCTCCCTATAGGTTCCTGAAATGGCTAGCTCTTGCCATTCCTCATAGTATTCCATCTCCTCCTTTGTGTGGGGATTCGGTGATTTCGAGATCTCCAGTAGTGGTCGTCTTCTTGACCCCAACAGGTATTTGGACTTCTTTCGACGACTCTGTCCTTGCGCTCTGGCTTTTCGATTTTGCTGTGCTTGGTCTGTTTCGGGTTCGCTTTCAGGATGAGATTGGTCAACGTGCAGTAAGTCTGCGTGGGCCGCAAGGTCAGAGGCTCTGGTGTCGGTTTGGGTTTGATCATTGATGTCAAGCGGTAACAATCCATCATTTTCGGTAGGTATGGGCGCATCGTGTGCTACCAGGGCAGAAGAACTGGACGGTGAAGGAGGTTCGGTCGGGTGGTCGCTTTGTGTAGCCAGATGAGGCTCAGAGACTTCTTCGCTTGCAGCTTGTGCTAAGATACCCTCCTCCTCCTGATCATCATCTGTAGCTATTTGAGGGCCACGGCTATCTTCACTATCCAACCCAAGAAATAAAGACTGATCGGCCTCATTTGAGTCTGGTTCGAGATCTGCAAAAGGGTCGTCGTATTCTGAGGTTGCTTCCACTGTGTTGCCTCCAACACCAGATGCTGTGAGCCAATCCATGTCGTCTTCGTTGCTGTCTAGCGATTCTTGAGGCGGCTTCTCCATGACAGGCCATTGAATCTGAACTTCGACATAGCGCTCATCTCCTTCTCGTAATTCCGGTGCCCGTGAGTCAATATCTGTGATCGCTAGTTCAAGGCTGAGCCTATCGTATGGAATATCTTCATCGTCCTTGCCCTTGCCGTAGGAGCCATTGCCGAAACAAGCGTACTGAATACTCCAAACGTCTCCAGGACTCTGTGGCCGAATCAGCCAATTGGATGCATCAACGAATTCTACCAGGCCTTTCTCCATGCCGGTCAAACAGTACAGAAGATCGACGTACATCGTCTCTTCGCCAACCGGGAAACACAAACCAACAGTCCTGAGACTTTTGAGGTCCCTGAAATCGTAACGGATGCTAGTATTGAGCATCTTGAAACTTTTGTCAGCAAGTTGTTGACGGGTGTTGGCCCTGCTTCGATAGTCATTGGGATTAGACATGATCTCGTCAATCTGGTCCTTCGTGTACAAAGGAATTTCCCGAACAAAGTCCTTCAGACACAATGCAGTGATGGTATCCAGCCGAAAGATCCGTCGCCACGACATGCTGTAGTTGCTAAGAAGTTGTGCCAGTTCTTGAGGCTTCGCAAGATAGTAGGATTTGGCGGCGAAGAAGATTGGGCGAGATTCCACATAGACCTGGCGACATGTTCGTGTGACTTGGTGCCATGATGTTTTGATGTGCACGAACCGTTGTGGCGCCGTTGTAGATTTTCTGTGCGCCGGAGAGATGGTGGTGAAGTCGTGGCCAGCGTATGACGAGGGAGTAGCGAGTAATTCGATGAATACTTTTTCTCGTAACTCTGGCGGCATTCTTCCGAAGCGAGTCTGAAGAAACGGCTTTGGGCTTATATCATGGCTGTTGTTTGCCACTGGGGCATTCTCTGAGCGGACGCGCCCTGGCCTTTCACTGAAAAACCCTAAAGCTTGAGAGGCCATAATGCTGGCAATCAAGGAGTGTCAGTTGATTGGGGAAACGATCGCGAAAGTCGAGAAGCAAAGCCTTTAAAAAGTGGTCTGCAGGTAGGTGTTATGCTAGCTTGAGAGTGGACGCGTTGATACCTCTATAGCTCTAAGGCTGACTTTGTCCGACAGCGTTCTGAGGCCTTTGACTTTGGAGTGTTGACAACAGAGTTTTTGTATTACATCAACAAATTGTGTGTTATGAGGGAGGCATATGGGGAATATGAGTATCTCATTAAGCAGCTATCTAGTAATTGAGCGTGGGTAATTACAAGTTTACAATTACTATTTACAGCACAGCCGTAGTCTTGAAGCTTGGTCTGAGATACACTCCGATTCTATTTCCACTCACCAACCTAGATACTCGGCAATCCTTCTAGCTACACTCCATTCCAGCTAGTCTGATTAGCCTTGACGGGCAACTCTTGTCAGCTGGCGGATGCGAGGCTGCTAACGTTCGAGGCTGAGACGTTCGAATTTCTCTATCAACTCTTTCATTCCCGACGGCATGCGTGCTTTTGATGTCCCACCAATATCGACCTCAACATATCTCTCGTCACCTTGGTTCAACCCGCTAGCTGCCGAGTCAACCATCAGGATCCGTCGATGAACTTCAATGTCCTCGAGACTGAGCTCTACATTGCCTTTGCCCCTTCGGTACCACAATGTGTTGGTCTCGAAACAAGCATACTGGATCTGCCACTCTTCCTGCGGACATTGTCGACGTACCACCCAGTGAGAGTCGTTCAGGAACTCGACCACACTATGGTTCATGCGCGGCAGAAGGAAGAGGAACTCTAGATATCCTAATTCTTCACCCGCACGCATACAAAGACAGAGTTTTTGGAGATTGATCCACTTTCTTAAACTGATAGACGGACCCAAAATCCATATCTTTCAGATAGTGTCCCCTTTCATCAGACCAAGACACTAGATCCTTCACACAGAGAGAAGTGACTCTGGAGTTGAGAACCATGGTTTTGCGCAATGATGATTGACTGAAGGAACGGAACCAAGATGGCGGCCAAGTTGCACCAATTCTTTCGTGTTATGCGTGTAGAACGACCCACGCGAATAGAATATAGGATGAGCCTCGACGTACATCTGACGGCATATGCTGAGCACTTGAAAGCATGAGGCTTGAAGGTGGATGCATGTTGACGGTGGCGTAAGTGCCCTGTCAAGATCTCCTTTTCCAGCACGAAGTTCTCGTGTGCTCGGCCTTCAATTGAATGAGCTTCGAGGTTGATTTGGCGACAAGTCCGCAGGATTGAAAGACCAGATTTCTTCAAGTTAAAGAAGCGCTGAGAGGCAATGGAGGGGGATGCAGCAAGAAGTAGGCTCATCGTAGCAGAAGGATCATCTTCCTGGTTTACAACTACCAGGTACTGATAGATCATGACACGAATCTCTGGGGGTAGCTTGCCAAGAGCAGTATTGAGAAAGGGCTGGGGTTGGTGTCTCCCATGAACTTCCCGGAGACGAGCGATCCTAAAGAGTTTCTTTCGTTCAGCTTCTGGGCCTTTGATGGACCTCAAGAGCTGCTTCTTCCTGATCGGCTTGAATTGAACTTTAGGGTATCATGGTATAGGTGTAGTAAATCCGTGGAAGTGGAAGCCTCTCTTTCGCCAGAAAGCGGAAAGAATAGTGTCTGAGGCTCTTCAGGATTCTCTCAGCTTCAGCGGAAGCGCAAAGAATCTTGATACCAAACCCTTCGCGGAAGGGTGAAGAAGGTATATAAATATCAAAGAAGTCGTCCTCCGTTTCCTGAGGACTGAAGTATTTTCAGTTGACTCTCTTTGATGTTGGTTCAACCTCCGTCCTCGCTATGGTTGCACCGGGATAAATGATATGCCGAAGCGAATGACTCATGACGCCGTGTAAGGTAGTGTTGAAGGCATTCGCTAAGTGCCAAGGCAACACTGCCCGCTTCCAAATCGCACACCCGAGTTTCTAACATTCTTCATCACCTACCATCGCTCGGTCACCACCTTGTTACACACATCTTTCAGTTCATCGAGCAAGCCATCCCCTTCATATTTGACCAGCAACTACAGCGAAGATGCTTTCTCGAGGTGCCTCTGGCTTGAAACAAGCGATGAGATTCGCCATCGGATGGCCTCCAAAGGCGAAAATAGAAGCATATTCTGCGCTGGATATGGAGAAAATTCGAGCATTTCGAGAAAAAGAGAGTGCGACGAGTTCTTTACCTCTATCCATGCTCGACTGCAAGGACGTCGAACCATCTTATCATCGGTGCAGTTTTCGCTCCGGTGGTTCTTCCCACAGTGCTTTTCGTGATTTATGTAAGCAATCATCTGATCTCAAAATCTCTATTCAGCCCTGCTTCTTCGGTTACACAACACGTTTCCGTTCTTAAAGCTCTCTACCAAATCAAGCTATTTCATCACAGTATTTCCTGTCTTGGGAAGTATTGCTAAGTCAAGGGTTCCCATAGCTCGAGACCAAGCGCAAAAGGCCGAATCATCCACAGGCCCATCGACCAGCGATGAAAGATTTCCAACAATCTCACTTGCTACCCATGAGAAGGCCATCGCAGATAAAGATGCCGTTGAAGCTGCGATACGCCGTGAGGCCGATCCAGGAGGCCTTTACAGTCGAGATCTCATTGACACGGCTGGCCTTGTGAAGAACATCAGAAAGCGCCACAGGGACAGCTTAGAAGATATCCAACGAGTTCGAGATGCAATGCAGACCGAGAAAGACGAGATGGAGTCCGAATGTGAGGATGAAAAGTATCGCCTGAATCTCATCATTCTGGAACAAAGTGAAAGAATTGAACAGGACCAACAAATGCGCGAAGACTATGGCGAAATTCAATCGAAATACAGCGACTTACTCGCAAACAATGAAGACAAGACTACTCGTATTAGGGATTTGGAAGAGCAGGTGGAAGCTTTGAAGAAAGCAGATAGACGGATGGAGGATCGGGTCTCGCGCATTCAGAAGGAACACAAAGAAAAGCTCGAAGAACTTCGCGGGTCGAATGTCACACTACAAGATCGACTCAACATTGCTGAGAGACTGCAGTCGGATCTTTTATTCCACAAATCTCAAGTGGGCACTGTGAACGAAATGCACCAAAAGCTAGTCCTGCTGAAGCAGGCGAAGAAGGACGAACTTTCTGTAAAGGAAGACAAGATTAAAGAACTCGACACAATAATCAGCCAGCATAAGAGAGATATTCAGTATCTCAAGATCACAGCCGATGTTGACAAGGAAGAACTCAAGAAAACCACCGAGGTATTGAGAGAAACACGGGAGGCCTTGAGGAAAGCCGAAGGCAGCATGGGAAGCCACCAAAAAGAAATCAGGAAGCTAAATTGGCGGGTAAAGGTATGGGACGATCGGTTTCGAGCCAAGTCTCAACAACACAGAAAGCTTGAGCTTGATATGCATGCCCTGAGAGGAGCTCAGCGCAATGAACTTATTGAGGCTCAGGCCAAGAACGAAGTGTTGCAAGTGAACATAGAGTGTCTTCAGTCAACCATTGAAAGATTAGATCCAGATTTTGCATCATGGGAGAAGGCGTACACCGGCAGCATGGGGCTTACCAAAACACATCACAACGGCACACTCCCGGGAACCACGGCAGAGTCCTTAGCAAAGGCGCTGAAGGCTGCAAATGCTAGAGCGAACGCGCTTCAGATTAATGTCAATGCCCTGCAGGCGGAGAATGGAGTCTTACAGAAGCGGCTAGGAAACCTGGCACAAGCATACGACCCGAAAGTCCAGGAGCAATTAGAACGCCTACGGAGCGAAAACCAGATATTAAGTGACGCTGCAGGGCAAGCAGAAACACTAAAAACACAATTGATAGCGCAATCTGAAGAAGAGTTACAGAAGCTAAACGAAGGGTTCGCTAATAGGACACGGGAGCTCGAAGCTGGGTTTGATCAGGGGTTTGAGAGCCTTCGTAGGCTTCGCGATCAATGGCTTCTACACAAGCGCGACTTGGAGCAAGCCCAAAACAGGGACATGCTCGCCGCCGATCTCCGGCGCCAGAACGAACGCCAAGGTCGAGAAGACCGTTTTATGGCGGCTTGTAGGGAGAAGGAGGAGGAACTCCAGCGCAAGGAGTACGACTTGAAGAGTCGAGAAACAGATGTGGCAGAACATCTGAGGAACGTTAAAGCCAGTGGCCAAACTTTCAACGAGTTGAAGAGTCGCGCCGAAAATGCCGAGGAAGGCATGCGTCAACTTCAGCATCAACTTGATCGCAAGGAGAACGACTTGCAGAATCGAGAAGCAGATGTGGCAGAACATCTGAGGAACCTTCAAGCCAGTGGCGAGAACCTCAACGAGATGAGGAATCGCGCCGAAAATGCGGAGGAAGAGGTGCGTCAACTTCAGACAGCTGCAGTGAACAACCAAATCTTTGTGGACTGGAGAGAGGGGAAGCTGAATGATGATATGATGGCCCTAAGGCGAGACGTGCAACGCCGCTCGGACTTGCTCAACGAAGAGACAAGCACGATGGCGCAAGAGTCTAGACTGCTGGAGCTCCACAACGAACTCCAAAGCGCAAACTGCAGTATAGACTTTTTCAAGTTCGAAGTTGTCTACAATACGACATCTAGCCAGTCACTAAGCCAAAGTCTGTATGGTGCAGACTTCTACGAGTCGGATGTGCGCCTGCTTCAAGCTCACGGACGACCTGTGCTTCTCGCCCAGCTGCAAGCGGCGAGATTGGTGTTGGGCAAATTGAGGAGCCTTCTTTCACGAAGTCCGAATGTTGAAGTGGATAAGGTGGTCTCTATCCTGACGGAGCCCCGAGGTGACGAAAATGCCGCCCAACCGGTCGATGATATCTTCAACGAGTGGAACGAATCTCAGCATCATCCAGTCAATTCTCGCAAGCGTTCCGGGGTTCCCCTAGGCCCCCCCACCCATGATAACCAGGAGGACAGCACAGCTTATGATGACTGGGGAGAGCAGCAGGTCTTAGAGGGGACTAGAGTCTCTACACCACAGGAGATTTCAAACCGACCAAGGCATCAACCAAAGTCTCGTCGTAACAGGGTAATAGCTGGCCAGTCCGTCTAGAGCATATAGACATAGTAACCAGGCACCAGTGGATGCTTGGCAACAACATTCTTTCTTAAAAAGCACGCTTCATCTTCTCGCCTCAACTTTGATTCGACAATTCATCGAGGGAAGATTGTGGTTGATTTGTCCCACAACTCGATGGCCTTGTTTTCGCAAAGCTGGAGTCCACGCTATGAGCCACGGTCATGCCAAGTACCATTTGTTGAACTTCGCCCTTCTTAGATACTCCGTCCCGCTTGTTCAGATAGGCTGAACCGGTAGGCAACGGAGCGATCCACCTGGCTGTTTCGAAGCGGTAGGCTATGGATCTAATATCTTCTAAGAATCTTCGGGAACTGGGCTCGAGGGTAGGAGCTGATGTATGTGGCGATATGGATTTTTCATCTTCTAACAGTATTCGGGAAACTCGGCTCGGAGGTAGGAGCTGATGTGGGATGGAGGTTGGGTCTTTTATCTTCTTGCGCTATTCGGGAAACTCGGCTCGACAGTGGGAGCTTATGTAGGATGGAGGTAGAGGGTTACATGGGGTGCAGGTATTAGGATTGAGGGAAACTGGGCATTTTGCAAGACCCAGAGGTCTGGATGGATGAGGTCATACAGACCTCCATGGAGGATCGATAGAGTTGTTGCGTTCATTTACAAATTGAGCGGAAGCGTTGGGGCTCACTTTCGAAGCAACGGAGGAATTTCTGCCTTGATAGCTTTTTCTAATTTTCTTCTCTACCCGTGAGCACTATGCGTCCTAGGCCTGAGGCTTAGTCGAGCATATCCAATGGTCCTGTTTATCATTGATAGAATCACGATACCCACAGGCCGCATTTCACTAGTGTAATGTACAGCTTCATAACGCCAAGAGGCTAACCAAAATACGCGTAGCCGGCCTTGGCACCTTCAACGTCTGTGCTACAATACTCCATCACAAGCATATCGTGAATAGAAACATGTTGGGTTCTGACTCTGCGACTCACGATCGCATCTTTTGAATCATACTGATGATCCCTGTCCTTGAGCTCATTGTTTCGTTGTCCAACAAGCCCTAGATCTACAGTAGGAAGTGATATGTACTGACAGGCTCTGGCACCCTTTCTGGTGAGATATGGACATAACAGCAAATTTGGTGCCACCGTCAGTCTCAAAATACTGAGAGCAGACTTGAACAAGCCATTCAGTGCAGAGAGGAGTGACTGCTTTGCTTGGAATTGATTCCTGGTCAGAAGTGGTATCTGAGGTACTTGACCTAATAGGGGAACTTTGCTTCGATTCTGCTGTTTGGGTAGTTGGTATGAGCTGTGTACACAAGAACCCTTCGTGGCTTTAACATAAGTTGACGGCAGATCTGTAGGGTGGCGGGCCTGGCTACCTGTACATGAATGGAGGTCGAGAGACTGTTGGGTGGATTCGTACTTTAGATAAAGAGTAGTAGCCTGAGTCTGATGGTTGGGTTGCTTGCAGTTGGTGGTGGATTTGCAACCGATGCTTCACGCCAGCTCTCACGAATGGGTTAGCCGGAGACTTGAGTTGGGATAATTTCTGGATACTCAGCAGACATGTGAAAGCGTTCGTATGGTCTGATCTTGGCCTTCAGATCTCACGTCTTGATAGCTCACGCTTTTTGAAGAGCAAGAACCAAGGTTGCGTTCCTTCACTTTCGGAAGACAAAGGAAGTGGGATCCCGAAGGGCATGGAAGGCTCTTTGTCCACATCCTAGCCTACTTAAAGCCGCTTTCGCTCGATCTTGATCCTATTAGATGATGAACAGCGGCTACTATCAATAGAATAAGTTAACACTGTGGGTCATTGGCCAGGGAAGTTGTCAAGCTTGTAGCCTTGGTCTGACGGGGTCACTATTTCTTCAGAGGTGATGGATGAGCAAGCTTCCTTGTTCATAACTTTTCAAACCGATGAGTCAGCTCGACGCATGCCTAGGCCGCGTGAAAACATTCAGGTGTTGAAGGGATATCAGATTTCCCATGACAACGCGATAACACTGGCCTTCGACATTACACAACAACTCATCACAACAACTTTCACACTCTCAACTTCTCACAAATATCTCAACCACGATCACATTTCATCTTCCAAATTTTCTGCATCACTCAGTCTTTCTACAATCAGTGTATCACCTTCATCTCTGGCCGCTGGCCTTCCGAATTGTTACAGCTTGCAATCATGACTCGCACCATAGCAAACGTCTTGTCCACCGCCCTTGACCGTACCCATCACTTTCCATTCCTCGATCCATCGATACGTAGTGTGCGGAGCCTATTCGATGCACTCGAAGACCTTGTGCTGCCATTGGGGTCGCTTCCCAGCGAGGACTTGCGCCCTTGGGCCCCAACAGACCAAGTTTACGACTCGAATGCTATCGTATCACCACGTTGTACGACGCTATCGCCTGGAAGCACGGGATCTGAACATGACGGAGAATCTCGTCCTCCCAAGCCAACACTCGGCGAGGGCGGGGTGGAGCACCTTTCATCAGCCCCTCCAACTAGATCAACACTTCGCAAAGTCAGACCAAAATTCAATGTCATGCGATCTTCGGCCTTACCAAAACGCAACGATAGCGGATCAGCACCTGGCAAAAAATCAGCTTCGGCCGGGCGAAAATCTATCTATGGCCAGTCAAATGCTGCTTTCAAGTCCGCTTTGGCCACTTCAACGCACGGTGATCATGCAGAAGTCCAGCTTTCGGAGCAAATAGTAATCGAGACCAATACCCTTAGTAGTATTTGTATTACTATGAGCGAGGAGGGGCAAGACGAACAGCAGGATGAAGGTAGCACTGCTGTGGTGAAAGGAGTATCCACGGGAACTCAAACCACCGAGCAGCAGGATGGG
Source organism: Xanthoparmelia taractica (assembly GCA_033085395.1). NCBI lineage: Eukaryota > Fungi > Ascomycota > Lecanoromycetes > Lecanorales > Parmeliaceae > Xanthoparmelia > Xanthoparmelia taractica. Next base: position 33,196 of record JANQBS010000045.1, on the reverse strand, counting down.
GATAGCACTGCTGCAGTGGAGGAGGTTTCAATGGGAACTCTGGTCTTATTCGAGAACGCTATTCGCGAGCTGGTCGATCCCGAGGGAACATCTGGCCCAGATCTTCAGAAATTGGCACAACTTGTCGCGGACATAATGAAGCAACGTACAGAGGCCGAGGAGAATTTAAGATCGGAGACGGTGCGTTCCGCACGAGCGGAGGAAGACCTCAGACACTGGTGGGAGGACATGAGAGAGGTATTTGAACATATCATCAGCGGGCAGAACATAGCGCTGCAGTCGAGCAGAAATGAGAAACATGAACTAGCCGAGGAAAACCGCAAACTAAAGCTCGAGCATTCCGTGGACGAAGACAAGCGCAAAGATATTCTTGAGGAATACAACACTCAGATACGGACTTTGAAAGCCGAAATTTTTTTTGCCGAAGAGACCGCAAAGACCGCAAAGACCGCAAAGACCGCAAAGACCGCAAAGACCGCAAAAGCCAAGGCGGAGGACCGCATTACTGTGGTGAGAGATGACTACGAGAATGCGAAATTAGCTGCAGAAGACAATCACAAGCACGAGCGAAACTCACTCATCTCCTCGAGAAGAGCGGTCCGCAACGATCTGAATGGAGCTCGACGTCAACTAAATGTCGCTGTGGAAGAACATCAGGTTGCAATAAAGGACAAAGACCGGACCATTCAAGAGCTGGAAGCAACGATAAAACATATGAGAGAAGAGCTTGGAGCCTCAGGGAAGCGGCATCTGGAGAAGCAGCTGGAAGACCAACGCAAGGAGAAAGACGGCGAGATCGGCGCCCTCACAGATCAACTGCGCGAATCGAAGGCTGAGGTCAAATCGTTGAGCGGCTGGAAGGACACGGCCGAAGCGGAGAAGCGAAATAGAACACGACTGACGGAACGACTACAAGACCAAACGACGAGGCTTCGAGAAGATAAGAAACAGATCGTGGATCAGAAGAATCTTGATATCAGAGGCCTTGAGAGGACCATCAAGACGAAGGAGGCTGACATAAGTCGACTAGAAGGGATAATAACCTCCCTAGAAGCGGGCGAAGAGATAGAAGGCCTCAAGTCTCAGCTTGAAGAATCCAAGAAGCAGCTGCGAGTGTCTGCTAAGAACATGCAAGATATGAAACAGCAGCTGCAGAATTGCCAGCGCGAGACCGAGGAGCTCAAGAACACCATCAAGGCTCGAGATAAGAGCATCTCCGAAGAGGGTGAGAAGGCATCAAAGGATAAGGAAGATCTCAGGAAGGCGCTCGAGCAGACTAACCGGGTCTCTGAAGAAGGCCTTAAGGAGAAGGTCCGGGAGCTTGGGGAGCAGAAGGACGACCTAGCCCGCAAGCTCGAGATAGCCCAAAACGCAGAACAAACGGTGCGCACACATATACAACGCCTTTATGACGAAAATGGCCAAACTGCGGCAGAGCATAAGAAGATGATCAAGGAGATGAACGAAGAGATCCAATGTCTACAACTCAATGCACAAAACTATGAAAATCAGCACAAGTCAGCTGTAGAAAATGCTGTTGGAAACATTATCGAAGAAGCCAAGGGCAAAATAGGAGAGCTTGAGAGGGACAAGGCAGCTATGGAGAAAGCTGCCGAAGAGGCCGCAGAGAGCGTAAGACAGACGCTTCAGAAGCAGCTAGACGATGAGAGGCGGTCATCTTGGGAAGCACAAGAGAAAGCGACTAGGACGGAGAACGAGTTGCGAAACGAAGCAGGTGTTCTCAGGTCACAGGTCAACAATTTCGAGAAGTCCCACAGCACTGATCCTGCCGGCTCCGAAGCTGGCAAGGAGGCACAGATAGCCGAAGAGCTATTCAAACAGGCGAATGACGCAAACAACCTTCTTCTAGAGATTGGCGCAAACGGTCTCGCTAAAAAATCGGTCGAACAGACTGTACTTTGCCAGCTCAATGAAGCAAAGATTGCGCTGCATAGGGTCAAGTGTGTGCTTCTAGAGCCGCCTGCTAGGTATCACAGAGCCCGCCTTGTCAAAATGCTTGACGGCGTTAACGTCAACGAGGAGCGCATTGCACAGTTGCCAATCGACTCAGCGCTGGTGAGCCAGGCTAAGATGGCCAACGCGAGGCTCCTAAGACTGGAGAAAATCCTAGACGCAAATGTTGATGTCCAACGAGATGCAATGCTTGAAGCCTTGCATACTGCAACCCCTTTTGAGCGGGAGATTAGGAAACCACGTGCTCTGAAGCGGCCAGCCAAGCTAAGCCCCCCATTCAATCCTTCGACTGCTGGTCAAACCGAGGTATCAATGGGGCAATCCCAGCAGACGAACGGGGCACCAGAACATACACCAATCTTCAACTTACATCAGATTGCGCAGCCGCAGGTTCAAGCAACCACGTTACAGGACCAGATGCAAGCCTTTGCCGAGACTCAAACGGGGGGACCGACAAATGGACCCGTTTTCCAACCTGATGCTAAGGTTGCATTTGACTTTAGGTCGGTTGGTGGTGTGCCGGCAGCTGCAGATACTCCTCTTTCCCAGCCCTTCGGAATGGTTGACGCCGGAACGGGTGGTCCGTCAATGCCAAAGAACAACACACAGAATGGCGTATCCACTGATAAACCGATGGTGGTAAAGAGGGACCACCGTCCGCCGTTTATGGATCTTCTCAATTCGCTAAAACCGGCTGCCAACAACAACATTTCAGGCGCAATGCCTGCGGCAAACGCTCCATCGCCAGTCCCAAGCCTGCAAGCTGGCTGTCAGACCACGGTATCCGTAGGAAATTCAAAGAACTATCACAAGAACCAAATAGTGGAGATGCCCGAAGGGTGGACGGACGAGATGACAGGAACCGTGAGGGGTATGCACGGAGAAGACAATTTGTTCATTTCAGAGATGATTAAGGAGCTACACGGGCTCCAAGTGAAGGATCACGAAGGCTTGGAGAAATGGCTGAATAAGCTACAAGCGGATCACGAGGCCGAGATGAACCCGCCGAATGCCTGATCTTTCTATACAACAGCTCGAAGGTACTTGAGATGCTCCTAGTATTTGCTAAATGCAATGTGTGATGTCCGCTGGTTGAGCTCTTTTGCTCCCAGCGTTGACTGACCCCGTTGCATCAACTCTGCTAGTCGAGCTGTCTTACTCATGGCGTTGAATGACTGCGATGTATGATGTCTGCTGGTTGAGCTCTCGAGCTTCTGGCATTGACTGACTGCGACGCACGATTTCCGCTGGTTGGGTAGACATTTTCAAAGTATCTGGCAGCTGCGATCGATCGACATACCTGCGAGAAAGCCTTCATGTTCACTGCTGAGCTGGTATTTCCTAATGTTTCAAATTTCAAAACCTGTTTAGAAAATCCTAATTTCCCATGAGAAATCGACTGTACGATGGAGCATGTGCGAGAGCGAGTTTTCCGATGTGGCTGTGATAGGCATGCCCAACCCTCAAGCGTGCAATAGGTCTCGATATGGCTCTTCTTGAACAAATGTGATGGACTTGAAGGAGGCCTACCAAGGAGACAAGCCATGTCTTTTAGTGGTGGCTATGTGGTTTTCTCTTTTTGTTCGATCAAATGCATGCTTCAGTGGCACAGGTCTCTCCTAATAGCGTAAATAAAAAGTCTTAATCAATTCTAGAATGCTCCTTCTTCTCAATGTGACCGTCGTGAACTCCACGAAACTCATAGTACCTTATCCTTCCACTTCTTAGCCCACTTCATCCTCTACCTTCTCTACCTTCTCTACCTTCTCTACCTTCTCCACCTTCTCTACCTTCTCCACCTTCTCCACCTTCTCCACATACATAATGCCAAGTCATGTAGTAAACATCAGATGGACATGCTCCTACTCCTGCTGCTCCAGTCAGCAGCTTACCTGAGCCTTCGAATGGAGCCAAGATGCAGGATGTGCCAAGCCTGCCTTTCCTTTTCCCAACATGGAAATACACACACCAAAGGTACCTTACCTACACTCTTTACCTTACGCTACGCTATCTAAGCCTTGATTAGCTTACGCACTCATAGCCCAGGATGCTGCTTGACTGGTTTTAGTTCTAGATATATTGGTTGCGTCGTGAGGACCACGCGGTGGTGGGTAGGGGGTAGCAGGTATGATGAGATAGGAAGAAAGAGCTTGTTTTGACTGGCAAGGCGTGGTGGGGGTTCTTGGTCTTGGGTTGGGTTTGGGCGGTCCAGGCGGGTCGGGGGGGTTGTGGTTTGTAGGAAGTGCGGGGGAGAGGAGGGGGAAGGGGGCTGCTACGTAGGGCATTGGTTACGGTCTGATATGGACGTCTTCGGGTTCTAAGGATATTAAGCAATGTACAAGGTAAAGCGTATCGTGCGATCTAAAGGAGGGCAGGGGCCTTGATCCTGTGCCCTGCGTACCCTGGATGCCCTGTACGGGAATAATGAGTGAGTCAGTGGCTAGTAAGAGGCCTGTTCGCATACGCTGGGTCATTGATACAGATGTCGTTGGTCTGGCTTGTTCAGTGCTGTGTTGCTAATTAATTTGGGATGGGTAGGGTCGGTATTTAAGGCTTTAATAGTAACAACAAAGGGAATTTGAAAGAAGGGGAAGCGCCCTTGGAAGTATTCTTTGTACCGAAGCTGAATGGTGGAAAAGGATCTAAGTTGTTTCGGTTATTCTGCTCACCTATATTGAAAGACAATGTCATGATGTTCTGCCACGAAAGATGGGCGGAGGGCCGTAAGGCGGAAAACTAGCACTCAAGCTGTGTATGTTGTGTTGACACTTCTTGCGAGTTAAAGCTGGCTTCAACACAGCGCGCAGTTTGAATCTGGCCGAGAACGCGCTTTTATAATCCGTGAAACCAACCTTCTCTTTTCCACCACTGACCCCCAACGCGCCAATTTTCCTCCTTCTTGTTCCCTCCATACTTGACACGAACTTCCGGGTCCAAGTCAAGTGGTGGTTGCTCAGATACCCAGCTCCATCTTTCCACAAAGATGTCACTCGCACGGCATCTTTGGAACGCATTTCTCGAGACGGCGAAAGTAGTTGGATCGTTGGAGGGTAATGATGGCTCCAATATCGAGAGCACAGTTGCCGGTCCTACCGAACCGATCTGTTCCTCCGCTCCACAATCAAATGACGACACCGAGCTTTCAGGCCGCAACGATGAGCTCGAGCAGGAGAGTTCGGAAGTGGTGCTTGAAAACGCGTCCAAGAACATTTTACTTAACCGCATCAACGAAGAACTCAGTGACCAGAATCAGAAATTGCAACAGGCCAACGCACGCCATTTGAAGTGGCAAGACAAAGCTTCAATGACAATCAAGGAGATGATCGAGTGGGCTCAGGCTCGAAAGCACGAGACGAGGGCCGCGAAGAATGCGGCAGTCCGAGCAAGAGCCGCATTACGACAACAGACTGGAACCCTCGAGCGTCAAATCAAAGATTCCAAGCTGGAAACGGTCCGGATGACTAATGAGAATGCCCGGACTATGGAAGAACACGAGAACCACTGGCAGGAAGTGAACACTGATTTAGAGGCTCAGAAGCAGACGGCTGAGCGGGCGGCGGCAGCGGCGGAGCGCCAGTTGGAAGAAGCACAGGCCAAGCACGAGGAGGAGATGTCGACGGCTAGGTCAAAGATCGAAGAACTACGGATGACGCAAACGTTTACAATTGGATGCGAACGAGATATTGAAAACCTTCCTGAGGAGCTTTCTCAAGCTCAGAAAGAAAAGGGAGAAGTGTTAGCACCCAATGAAAAGGAGGTCGAAACGCTAAAGAAGCGAGTCGACGACCACGATTCCGAGATCTTCCGTCTGAGGGGCCAAATGTTGGAAGAACGTCAGGCAAAGAGGAGGGCCATTGAAGAGAAAGACCAGCTACATCTTGCGAGCCTAAAGGCCACACGTGATATGGAGAAACTCAACGATAAGAATCAAGAGCTGGAATCAGAGAAGAGAGAGGCGACTTCGAGGGCCTTGTCAGCTGAGGGTCGTGCCAAAGGGCTCCAAGACCAGCTTTGGGTGTCTGAGAAAAACGCCGATCGATGGGAGGCGTTGTACCAAAAGACGGAGGAGGATGCAAGAGACAAAGTTTTATCCGCGTACGCTGATTCGATTCCCCCCTTCTCTGAGGACGGTCAGCATGTTACAACAAAAACAACTGAAGAGGTGGAGATTTTAGCGCTTGTTGAAACGCTGCGCAAGGAGAAAGGGGAGCTTCAGGAGAAGAACGATGGCTTGACAGCTGATGTGTCCCAGTGGAGTCAACGTTGGGAAGCGGCAGTCGAGGGCCAAAAGACTTGGCAGCAGGACATCCGTCGTCAGTGTGACAAGGAGAAGGAGGAAGCGCTAGCTCAAGCGCGTGCGAATGACCGTGCTACCAGCGAACGCGATACCAAGGAGCAGGACATTCGCCGTCAATGCAAAGCGGAGAAGGAGAAAGCGCTCGCTGAAGAGCGCGAAAAACTTCGAATCCTATGGGACTCTCGTGAATGCTCGCTCAGGGGGCAATACGCTGTGAAGCTCAAGTCCCACACCAACCAAGAACTGCAAAAGGCCCGTCGGAGGACCCGCTCTGAGCGCAACAAGCAATCCAAGGTCAAGCGATGCCAAGTGAAGTGCGTGCTCAAACAAGCTGTGTCACACGCGGTCGAAGTGGAGTGGCCATTGATCCAGAATGATCTCCGAAGCCAACTCCAAACGGAACTATCCTCCTACAAGGCCCAGTTCGAAGCCGAGCATGCGAAAGCCCTGACTGAGTTAAGAGCTCAAAATGACACGGGCTCGATGAACCAAGTCCTCCTGGATCAAGAGATCAAGAAGCGAGATGGATACATCGAATCGCACAAGGCGAGGTTGAAGCAGGCCTACGACGAGAAGCGAAAATCAGAAGCCGAACTAAAGCGTGCGAGAGAAGAGAATGACCGTCTCAGCCAACAAGTTGTTGCTCACGATAGTGAAGAGGCAATGGCTAGGCAGAGCGGGAGCGAGGCTCAGATCTCCTTAATGACCCAGGACTTGGTTCGAGCTTCCAAACTCCTTGCCGAATTAGCCGTCATGGGTCTTGACCAGTACCATCGCGATCTCTTGAACGAACTAGTCCTCGCGAACCAGCTGATACGCGATACAAGACTCACAATCGAGGAAGACGGATCTGTCGATTACGAAGATTTGAAGGCAAGACTGCAACGAGTTGTGGACAGCTCTGATGGTCTAGATGACTTGGATCCCCGCGAGCGGCCAACGCTCTACGCTCAACTGTGTGAAACCTACTTGATCGTTGGTGGGCTGATCAACATCCTTGCGGAAGAACCCGGGGCCACCACGAACCAGGATATTCTCGAGAGAATCTATAGAGACAAGGTCAAGGGAAAGGGGAAAGAAGGCACCCCTTTTGCGCCGGATGTGACTTCGGGACCATCAGTCCGTTCAAATGGTGGACGGAGTGCAGCCCCATCACCAGAACCCGAGCGAAGCAATCCAATCACGAGCCCTCCGAATGTCAACCAAGAGACCGATTTTGGCAATAATAGTGCACAAACCCCCGATGTATACCGGTCCACAGGCACGCCGGATCCTCACATCGCAGAGCCCGAAGATGGACCCGAAGAAATGGACTCTGCAACTGCACATGCCCTCCAGCGGTATGATGAGATGGACCCGGATATGCCTGCCTTCGATCTTGACTCCATTAACTGGAACGATCCTGCGTGGCTGCAGCTCGATCCAGAAGCTGGACTGTACTCCCAATAAAGCTCCTGGAACCCAAGCAGCAAGGGGCACTGAACCAAGCAAAGGCGCCAAAGAGCTAGAAGTTGTCCTTAGCAAGCTCTGGAACAGTACATCAACATTAAGTTTGAAAAGTTGAATAAAATTAACAGCCTTGTAGATGCTGTCTCAAGCTCTGGCCAAGCTGTCCCACACTATCACCAAGACCTATCGCTACAAATAAGAACTTATTTCTCAGCCATTTGTCGAATGCACATTCGCGACATTTGGAATTGGGCTGATGAGGGTCCTGCTTTTGAAGGAGTCTATTGTACGCTTGCTGCCCGCTCACATTTTCAGCCATTAGTCGAATGCATTTTCTCGACGGTTGAGGTTGGCCGATGAGGGTCCCCGTACTAACTAATTTCCTTGCATGATGGGCGTTGGTTGAATGCACTTGCGAGGGCGGCTTTCCTTTATTCAGTCATGTATGCTTGCGTATGTAGTATTGAATCCCAACTGCTTCTCAATCTCAACATACACGTCCCTGTCTTGCTGGATGGCGTTGTAGAGGCACGCTAAATGAGCAATCGAAGCCTCGACTTGTGGGCAATAGGTCGCCCACATCGAGAATTGCTCGTTGACATGCTGATCGCAAGCGAACCCAGCTTTAACCCAGTCAGCTTCAAGACGATTCGTCAGTCGACCGCCACATAGCTCAAGTAGAGTTTCAGGTTCACCCACTCATAGTCTCCAAAGTCCCATGCCCCATATTCAGCTATAGCCTTCGTGTGCCTCTCCCTGAACCCTTCTCGTTCCTGCAAAAAACCCATTCTGATCTTCTCCGCCTCTTCAAGTCCAATAGGCCAGTCATCCACCATTTCTATGATCTTGCAGCATAGCTCCACAGGCCCGTATTTGGGGAACATGTACCACGTCATTCTCGTATGCCAATCGGTCCACTGACCTTGTTCAAAAGACGCCCAACCAAGGCCAGATCATCGTCGCCGAGACCAGGGATTCGCATCACTTCCCGGTAGGATTTTCCCAATGTCATGGCATCACTTCGGCCATGCTTCCAGCGGCTTTCACAACGGCTTTATTCTTGGTCTTGATTCCGTCCTTGATCCTTCACGGTCAATGTGACAATTTCCCGACCTTGGTCATCAGGGACCCATTTCGCAGATACAATCTCCAAAAACACCGGCGGAGCAGAAGCCATTGGATCTCTTGATGTCTCCCCATTTATACTGAGCGTTGTAGAATCTCCGCGACTGTACGGCTTCTTTTCAGGGTAACCCGTTTCTTCATGTCCGAGTGTCCGAGGGAATACGCTCTTGTGACGCAAAAGTATGATATATTGTAGCTGTCTTCGAGGCTCAAAGTCGCCGGTGCCTCGGCATTGCGGATGCCTTTCATTGTATATCGCATCCGCTGTCGGCTGCTTCGGAAGTTGTGAACGTGTAGAGTGCGAAGGGTAGGCTCTGTCTCGAGGGAAGCTTTCGGCTTGGTCAACAACGAGGGGTTCGTCCTTGGAGTCTATTACGGATTCAGCAGCTGCTGGGAGGACCAAGCAGAGCTTCACTGGACCATAGAGAAGATGCTATGTAATGCGACGCTGACAGGAGGGCTTAGAGGCATTTGGCGCTGATGCAGGCCATGTCTAGCGCCGCAGATGAGGCTGAACTAGATCTGCGCCGCCGACAGGACAGGGATACAGAATCAATCTGCATCTCCAAACATCTTGCTGTAGCCATTGGCACTGCATATCCTCGGCAAGAGTTTATTGATCACCTTCATCCAAAGAGAGCTGTTTGATGTTTGACCGGGCATATGCTCCTGATATTGATAGCTCAATGTAAGGTACCTCACAGATTAGTCTTGGCTTGGCACAACCATGACCTTATGTGGCAGCCTAAAGGCGCTCACTATCTATTCGAACCCGAAACTTCAATACGCTTGAAATCAATCAATCAATCAATTAACAATGCCTTTCACATTCTACCCAGCCACCGTCGACGATGCTTCCGACATCGCCTCCCTCTTCCAAACCGCCTTCGCAAACGACCACATAATGTCATACTTCCACCCCAACGTCCCCGCCTCCGTGCTCCAGCAACGAGACACAAAATACTTCCGCGATCTAATCACAGAAGGGATGACGTACGGCGAGCGAGTTACCAAAGCAGTTGACGATGAGAGCGGGTGAGAGATAACCCATAAAGGTATGCATGTACGTAATTACAAAACTGTATTAAAGAGCCTGGGGTAGACATATCGTAGCGTTCTCCGCGTGGCAGTATCCGTATACGCTTACGGATGAGCAGAGGGAGGTGAAGGAGGCGAGGGATAGGGAGAGGAAGGAGGCGAGCGATAGGGAGAGGAGGGATGAGCCGCCGGAGGGGTCGAACGATGCGTTGATTAAGGATTTCTTTACGCAGCTCAATGCTGGGAGGAAGAAGTGGATTGTTCCCGAGAGGATGTTTTGTAAGTATGGTTTCTTTTTTCTTTGTGAGAGACCATGGTCCTGCAACTCTTTTGCTCCTACGATCCTACGGCTCTTGAGTCGGTTACTTTCTACGAGGTCAACAGCCTCCTCTAAGTTCAGACTAAAGGCTCATCGCAGTCCTTTTCCATTCCCACCCCACAAACCCACTCTATCCCCCCCGCAAAACTAACCCCCCACCCCATCCCAGTCCTCCACATCCTCGCCGTACACCCCAACTACTACCGCCTCGGCCTCGGCACCATGCTCCTCCAGCCCGGCCTCGAAGCCGCAGACGCAGCCGGAGCCAAAACATACGTCGAGGCCTCGCCCGCAGGATTTCCCTTGTATCTGAAACACGGATGGGAGCAAGTGGACGAAATGGTTGTGGACACGAGACCGTATGGTGGGGATGGGATCGAGCATCAGCCTTTGCTGATAAGGGAGCCGGGTGCGGGGTCAAGGCTTGGGAAGGCGGAAGGGTAGGGTGAGGAGAGGGGAGATGTACGTGGGAGTTTGCTGAGTGGGGTAATGTATGAATTGTGATTTATGAAGTGTGAAAATCTTCTTTCCCTCAACGCCCACGCTGGTGTAGCCCCCCCCAACATCATCGAACGATACCCAGATATACAACAGTATGTAGCCCACATTTCCCCTCCCCTCTTCCCCCTCTTCCCCCTCATTTCCTCTCCCCTCTCCCCTCTCCGCTCCCTCCCTCTCCCCCCCCTATTTCCCATCCCTCAATCCGCCCTCTTTCCCATAGGCGGATATCCCACCCCCTCCCTCTCAACCTTGGGCTCGCACGTACACCACGACTCCTTGGCAACCTTATCCATGACCATCGGCACGTGCTGGCCGCAGCCCCACCAGGTGGATTTCTCTGCGTGCATGTGCGTTAGCTGTGGGTGGTACAGTAGGAGGGGCGGGGGCGGGAGGCGGATGTAGATGGTAAAGCAGTACGGCTTAGGAAGCGGGGGAAGAATGGAGGGTAAATTGGGGGAAGAGGAAGGGAGGGAGGGAGACATACGGCATGTATCGCACGTTGCACTCTTGCACATGGTTGTGCTGTCTATTAGATGAGAGGATAAGGTAGGAGAGGAGAGTATAGTGGTGGGGGAATGGGGGGGAACGGAACGGTACTGTACAGTCCCGGTACGGTTAGGTTAGGTTTCGCAGTCGCAGGCGCAGGATGGGTTCGAAGCAGGGATGCTCGATCGATGGGGTTGAGGGCTTGGGGGGTTTTTTGTTGCCGCGGGCGATGGCGGTAAGGTGAAGGTGTGGATGGTATGTTTTGCTTGTTCGGCAATCCAAGTAAGGTACCTTATTATCTCCTTGTAGGAGGGGTGGATAATCTTTGCCGAGGAATAGCCATGAGCTAGTATCGTATAGGAAAGTGGGGCTTCATAGCTGTCGACGGCGGGTTCGTATTGCTATATTTTCCCGAGAAATCCCCGAGTGCTAATCCCAATCGAGGCTTTAGTGATATCAACTACCTAACTGGTGATTCGCGGTCGAGGTTATCCCCAATGCACGCAGCATTTCCAACAAAATCTTGCTGAATAGTGTAAGAAAAAGGAGGGTCGCGCTTTTAACGACAGCGCCCATCCAATTTCCAGCCCTTGGATCTTAAAGACCCGTTTCCGATTTGCAACACTTGAATATCTCTTGACATGGCTCTTGTAGCGGGACTTCAAGAAAGAGCTAGACCATGGCTGAAGTGGTTGACAGATACGCTTTGCACATGGATGGTTATTTAGGTGATGCTAGATAGACTTACACTACCTCGATAGCCAGCTAGGGTAAAAGGGCATCGCTGATTGATAGTCCCTCCAATGTCTATAAGTTTCGACTTGACCACTTTCACTGCAAGTGGCAAATAGAGCCCCCTCAATTGTCTGACACTGGACCTTATTAGCCCGGTTTGTATGTACCTCTAATCACACATCAACAGAGACCTTAACACAAAATAGTCCGGTTATGTATAACACATTTTCAGCACTAAATGTAGAGACTCACAAATATAAATACTGCCCTTATTACCTTCAAATCCCTTTCTTTTCATCAATACGCCTTCCCTCTTCCCCCTTTCCATTAATCTTCGAAAGCGAACCCGACAAAAATCAGAACAGAATGACTTCATATTATGCAAGACATCACAGCCTCAGCCAGCAAACGCTCGACGCATACACGCGCTACAATGATCGTATAGTCGACCGGCTTTGTTTCTACTACTATTACCTCGAAGACGTCGTTCCCGACGGAGTCATCGTCCATCATATCCCCAGTGTCCCATCCCGCGATCCCAATTACCAAAACACGAGACAAGCAATCGAGCTTCGGACGTATACGGGAAGAATTTTCATGTACGGCCTCGTCTCCATAGAGAGCCGTCCGGACCAGATTGAGGCGGTCGCCGCTGACGAGGCGTACACCAAATATGATGATGGATATTTCGTGCGCGATGACCGGACTTGGCGCTTCTTTACAGGGTTGGATCAGCTTAGGGTGTATAGTTGTGTTGACGGCGACGAGTGGCAGTTGATGGGTCGTTTGTCTCCGATACGTGATGCACGGGAGATGGCGCGCTATTTGCAGGATCTGTACGATAGTCTGTCTGATGCATCATTAGCTATGCTTGACTAGGCGAGCGCTGAGGTGAGGATGAGAATGGATCTGGGGCTGATAATGGGTGATACTAGATCTATCGGTTATCATGCAATTGATTTGCCAAAAGAAATAGTGTCTTTGACACGTATTATCCCTTCGCTTCGTGCTGACCACGAAGCCTGTAACTTATTACTGCGTCTTCGACAACGTTCGTATAATATCATGCTTATTATCCTACAACTTGTAGTTATTAAAAAGGAGACTCTGATCATTTCAATACCTGGAGGTGGTAGGCAGTAAATATTGTTGTACATTAAGGTCCGGATGATTTCTTCTGGAGGCTGGCATGGAGTTGGCTCGTAAGGACCCAGCAAGCCGGGAAATTGCTCAATCATTCTGCGGGTTCGATAGCTGTTGTAATCTCCCTCCTTTTGGCAAGGCACGGCATTCCAGTTTCTCCTCCCCAGGCTGTTCGTATATCTTTTTTGTGAGCGAGAATTGTTGATTGCTTTCGTCTCGGGAGAGGCTGAAGTTAACGACGTAGAAGAAAACTTTGGCAAGACGTTAGCCTTTTCCCTTCGTCTCGGCAGCTCGTTCGATGCGTGAAGGGCATACATTTTGTTGGTAACGCTATGAGCTAGAGGCGGCTGGTGGCGGGGCTTGGTTTGAAGCTTCGTTCCTCGGAGCGATATACCTATTGATGCAACAGATGAGGGCAATCGTGTCAGTTCGCAAAGCTCTTTGCTTTCTTTCTAACTTTCTTTCCCTGCTGGCCGATGGCGTCATATTGATCTTATGTATCCTCTTGTTTCCGGAACAGTAGATCATCTCAACGTTGGTCCTCCGTCTTCAAACACGGAACAGTCCATCTTTACTACGTTTTGTGATATATAGGACTTGATGTATTTGTACAGCGATGTAGCCTACGGCTGTGCAGCTTTCCATACCAAGAACAATTGATGTGCTACTTCGTCCAAAAGCTCGGAACTGGCCCATCTCATTACGCCTGCCACCACCATAAAAAAATCCCTGACCGAATTCCGACGCGTTGCATGACAGACCTCAAGGAGATGCATGTTGTAAAAGCGCGCACCTTGCACCGACGTGGTGTAATGCACGTATAGTAGCATGATGGGCCCCTCGCTGCAAATGGAGAAGGCTAGAGGTTCCTTGCTTTGATGGGACTCAGGCCTAGGAGAGCGGCGTTGGGTGAGATCGTCCAGCTGGTGTTGAACGACGAGCATGCAGCTTCCGGATGCAGCGGCCTGATTCTCGGCCTCATATATAGTCTTGCCAGTTGCGTATGACTTCCCTTCAACAACAAGCGATGGAAAACGGATAAGAAGCGCTGGTTGCGTAGGGCTAGAGTAAAGGGCCCGATCGTATTGCAGACACTTCAGGATCTCGCCAGCGTCGAGCTCGCCGACACCCAGCGTCCTTAACTTATTGGCGACGACTGAGTGGTGGAATCCTATCGTGATGTCAGGACGAGGGGTCTTGACACCGCAAGCGTCCTGCTTGGGTGGCAGTGGAGGTGGAGGTGGTGGCATGGTGTTCTCGGATGTCTCTGGTGAGGCATAAGACGCCTCTGTTTGTTGCCGTTTGCTCGATCGATCAAGGGAGTCGTTTGTGTCATTGGTAGACTCGGCCAGAGGGTCGGTGTGGAAGGATTTATGTTGAACATTGGGTTTCAGAATCGGGTCCCAGTCTAAGACAATGTAAGTAGAGCAACACGCCAGTATAAGATAGGTCTAAAATACCTGCTTTTCTTCGGAAGGCGAATACCTCGCTGAATAATGCAGTATCCATAGACTCTAGGGCACGATAGATCAGTTCGACGGAATCATCTTCTCTGCTCGCTACTTCCAGAACAACGGGGAAGGCATCGCACAAGGAGTCAGCGATAGAGAAAAGAACGCTCTTCCTTTCTTCAGAGGTCTCAGGCTGGATGATGCCGTCGATCCGAGACTGAATGTGCTGTGGTAGGCCTCTATGCTGGATAACGATTCTTGCACGGTCAAGGTTGATCATGCGGTAATCGGACTGCGAGTACGATGATTTCAGCGAGGACTGTGACGCCGTATCCTGGTTCATATCCGTAGTGCTCGATCGCCGCGACATTGATCGCTTCTTTTCTGACATATTGTCGAATGTCTCCGATATTGTCTCACTGTCGAGCTTTTTCAAGTTCCTCCTGCTGAGAGGCGTATAAGATGGGGCCGGCTCGAACACAGATGGTGAATCTTTCCGTCGTCGCTTGTCTGAGCACTCGTATTCAGGTTCGAGTCTTCGCTTTCGTCGTGTAGGTTGTAGGGGCTCGGTTAGGTTGTCGGACGTCGTCAAGGCCTGTTGAGTAGGCTCGATCGGATTAGATTTAACGGTTGGCGTGTCGGGTGAGGGTACCGCACGTGCGTGGGTAGTCTTGGTAGAAGATCGAGTGACCCTTCGAAAAGGAGTGGGAATGAGGACGGGGGTGTTGATTGAGCGTTCTGCTCGGACTCGGGAGGTCTGGGCTCGAGAGGCCTTATAGGAAGGTGAGGCTTTCGTGTTCTTCTGGACGCCGGCAGATTGTATCTCTTTAAGCGATCAGTATTGGCGGCTATCGAATGAAAAGAGAAGGGGAAGGGGGGGGAATACGGCTTGCACGTTTCTGCTCAGTTGCAAAAGTGCGCTTGGGAGCCATGTTGAGTGGAGGAAGAGAAGGCGGGATGTGAAGCAGTGGATGATTGTATTTATATACTAGCTGCGCCAGCGCAGAAGGAATGGAGAGGAGTGCTAGGTAGAGAATGTTCAGAGTACGCGCCGGCCATATGGTGAGGTTGCTATGCGGGATGTGACACTGTTACAGGTATATTTAAGCTCATGATAATAGGGTGCGCTAGCTTGACGTTTCATGACTAAGGTACATTAAGGTAATTGTCCGCTTTCTATTACGCTAAGCCAATCGAGGCTTTAAAGGATTTTGGCGACTGTTGGTCGTGACCGTTGACTTTCGTATCACTTTCCACCTTTTCAACCTTCGTATTGCTATAATCTCCCGAGGAAATCCCGTCCGAACGCTATCCCATTTGAGGTTTCGAGATGCCGTGACTGTGGATTTTCGTATTGCTATATCCCGCCGAGAAAATTCCGAACGCTAAACCTAGTCGAGTCTGATTCGAAGATTTATAGACTTCGCGGCCATTGAATCCTGCACGATCTTTTCCGGTTGATTTTCCGGTTGATGCACCCTCCAAAAAAAACCAATTAGCTGACGATGGCTTCTATATAATATTCTTGCTTCGCCACTACGGTTCCAAAAACTCATCAATGAACAGCACCACACATCGTCCTTGGAAAATGCAGAAGCTTTTGAATCTCACTGTTGTTCCCATGATACCTTTGCAGATACATGCAGATAGCTTGACCCTCGAGCGCTGCCCGCCCCAAGATCCACCAATGATGGAATTGGCACATCTTCGCGAACCAATATGCCAGCAGCAGAAGCGCGCTTGGATCCTTTCGCTTCAGCAACTGCTTGTACTCCGGGAGCATGTTGCTGATGAAAGACAGAAAGCTCAGGATGGTAGTGAGCTTGCAGTCACTGTGTAGTGATTTCGCAAGCGCAGATGCCACGGCGTAGTAGGGATTATTCTCTGGAGTAGACGATGCGTCAAAGCCGCATACGTGGATGAATTCGGGAGGAAGGGCTTCCAGTCCAGGTACAGTGGAAGACGTCGATTTGGGTTTCGTATTCTCAAAAGGCCTCAGCGTCTGGAATACGCTTTTTTCTCCTCTAGGTTGGGAGACTTTGCTAAGTTCCCTCTTTCCGTCGCTGAGGCTTAGCCAATTGAGGTCCAAAGGTGAAGGTGGCGTAAGCGGCCACGCTTCCTCTGGCGTCTTTGCCTCGATATAAAAGAATGCTATCACGCCGAGGCAGACCGCCGTGGCATAGATGGCATCTCGCTCTGAAGCCTCAATCGGGCCTGATAACTTGCTGTTGAAGAGGGCTGTACCTTGGTACAAATGAAAAGCTTCTACGATGGACAAGTTTGTATTTGTCACAGCGGACAGGTAGCGGTCATGCATGAGTGTCAAGGACAGCAACGCATGCATCAGAAAAGGGTGCTGTGCATCAGGGTCAGCCGGGTTTGCCAGGGATGTGCCAGGGTCCTTACTGAATGAGCGAGCTTGAAGGTTTCCTTTTGATACATGGACAGATTTTGGTCTGTAGTAATTGTGAAGACCGTTCTTGTTTGGAACTTGTTTAGCAGCTCCAAGTCCTGCTCCCTGAAGTCATATTCTGCATCCCTGCTTTCCCAAGATCTTGTCGACTGTAATCTCAATGACGGAGCGATTATGCTCGGAAGGGTCTGCTTGAGTGCATACGGCAATATCTGCAGGGTTTCGATCTTGGCAGCCCCGCCAACCGATGGCTGTAGCTCAGAATATTGGCCATCGTAGTTGCATAAGACGCCAAAAGTTGTGCATTTCTTGCATCTCGGTCTACTCTCATCACACTCCAGCGTGGCCTTAGTCATGGATTTCTCGCAGACCTTGAAGGGTGGAACTTACCTACTTTGACACGTCGAAGTTTGCAGTTACCGCACCCCCGCCGAGACTTGCGGTGCGCCTTGAGTTTGCGGCTGGGGTCATTTTCAGATGATGGCAAGCGGTTGATCATGACTGAATCTTGAGATGATCAAACCTCTTAAAGCTTCATTAATTGTAGAATATGGGTGGAGCGAAGCAGCTTTCGTTTGCCCAGGCCATTGGGTCTTTGCAAAAAAAGGTTAGGTGTTGCTTCATCTTACTTCAATTCGCTCTAGATTTGCCGAAAGCAAGGTACACGAATACGGCTCCTGATCTTTCCTCATGTTCCGCGCGCTAACCTCGTTTCGCATTCCATACATGCGCTAACCTCACTTCGCATTCGATAAAGTAGACTATACTCGAATCGGCACGCTAGTGCGACCGAGAACCTATACCTGCATTCATATATTGCCCACGCGCAATGCCAACATCGATAATAACATGGATACAACGCCCTCTCATGCACGGGGCAACCATATCTCCGCCGGCTATCGTGAGCAAAGTCCCGGAAAGATGCTAACTATGGGGTATAAAGGGAGCCTCCCTCACCCCATTACTCCCCCATCAGAAATACTATCATCGTTCCCCATTCTTCCCCCATCTCATCATTCTACCATATAATCTTTGCATTCTTTCATTTTTCCTCGGTCAAACTCAGCATGCCTACCAACACTGCAGCATGGCAGACAGCATCAAAAGTCAAGCCCTTAGAGGTCAAGTCCGCACCTTACACACCCCCACGTGAAAATGAAATGGTCATCAAGAATGTAAGTCAAACGCAATCAGCACCGTACATGGTATGAGCCGCACAAAATACCTCTGGAGCGGGATAGATGTGCTTGAAACCTTGTCTCCGAGAGAAAATGTTAACCAAAACCTCACTTAGGGCGCAGTGGCAATCAATCCAATTGACTGGTTTATACAGGACATGGGGAAGATGATGTTCTCTTGGCTCAAGTATCCTTTTATCCTCGGTATGGACGTTTCCGGGGAGGTGATAGAGGTCGGCCCTGGCGTCACTCGCTTCAAGATAGGCGACCGGGTCCTCGGGCATGCGAACGGAACAGATCAGAAGTACAACAGCCCCCCACACGGCGCTTTTCAAGCATATACCGTTCTCCTAGTCAATGCGGCATCGCCGATCCCCCCTACTATGTCATACGAAAGCGCTGCTGTCCTTCCGTTGGGCGTATCCACCGCAGCCTGTGGATTATTCCAAAAGGACCAGCTGGGACTTCAACTCCCCTCTGCTTCTCCAAAGCCAACAGGCAAGACTCTTCTCATCTGGGGAGGGTCGACAAGCGTTGGCTGTAATGCTATCCAACTCGCCGTTGCCGCCGGCTATGAAGTCATCACCACTTGTTCGCCAAAAAATTTCGACTTCGTCAAGAAGCTCGGTGCCAGCGAAGCATTCGACTACAACAGCAAAACTGTCGCCAATGATTTGATCCGCGCATTCAAAGGTAAAACCACCGCCGGCGCCCTTTCCATTGGCGCCCGAGCGGCCGAGAATTGCCTCGACATCCTTGCCAAGTGCAGTGGCAACAAGTTCATCTCTATGGCCACATACCCGGTACCTCAACCACCGCCGAAAACATTCGTCGTTGTCACTACCGCCGCGTCCTACATATCCGGCATGACGAACATCTGGGTCAAATCCAAAACCAGAGGCATACGGACCAATTTCATCTTTGGCTCCACGCTCCTCTACAACGAAGTCGGGAAAGCTATTTATGTTGATTTTCTCCCCCGGGCTTTGGCTGAGGGTGCGTACATCGCTGCCCCCGATCCGTATGTTGTTGGGAAGGGTCTCGAGAATATCCAGGCAGGATTTGACATTCAGAGGAAGGGTGTGTCCGCTAAGAAGGTGGTCGTCTCTCTGTAAGGCTACGGGTTCATGATATCAGCAGGAAGACAGCGGGGAGAAGTAGTCAGAGAGGGACCGTGCTTAAAGATTTTCGTTCTACTAACATTCAGCCAATATCTTTACTACCTCTTCCCAATTTCCAACACATTTCTTCAATACATAGCTTCCCTTGAAAATAGCCTAACGCCATTGATGTCCAAATCAATTAACAGGACTACCTCTAAAGTTACACCTTTATCCTCTTATAGTATACATCCTAACTGCCCCCTCTTCTTCCCAATCTTCAAAGTACAACCTCACGCAACAAGGCGTGTTCAATTTCCGGTCAAATAACAGTGGCTTGACGAAAGTGCATCCCCAATAGATCTCAGCTTCACCTGGATAGGAGGCTCATGGGTACAGCGTTAGAGTATACTCTGTCGGCGTAGATCAACTAACCTTGCTGTTGCGTTTCCTTAGGAGAACTTAATGGTAAAACTTCTGGTTAGTGGTGGCGTAAAGAGGGATAGGGCTAAGGCTCGAGCTACTTAGCACAAAGTTTGTTCGCGGAGGATCTTCCATCTCGACTTTCTGCATTCATGATCTGTTTGTTGTGGCTCATGAAACAATATAGGAAAGGTGCAAGTCTTTCCCCTTTTTAAGAAATACTCTCGAAAAGACTCCTTACTGAGGAGACTAGAAAGGCACAGGTACCAAGAATTGAGGGTCATGGTCAATGAAGCTCACACGTTGACTTATTATCCTTCTTGCATGCTTAGCTATCAATAACGCAACGCCAAAATTCTCAACCCGATTAAGGTGGATCATAGGACTTGTATCTTTGTTGGCTTCCTATCGCCCATCTCTCGCTCGACAACCCTTTCTACTTACGTGGAAGCTTGCCAGAATTCCATCTTTACACCGGCATCTTCGCACTCTTTCACCACAATTTCATCAATCTCGGATCGTTCAACATGCTCGAAGAAGATGCTGGAGAGATTCGGTAACAGTTCGTCCTTTAAAACAGGCAAGTCTCCCAGCATTGCGGTAGCATCTTCATTCGACAGGCCTCCGTCCGGTTGTCGATATGTCCAACCGCAACTGTGGAATAATGGCGCCTTCTTGCGTACTGTTCCATTAGTCTCTTCTCCGAACGCTAGTGGATGACCTTGCAACAGAGTGAGAATTGCTCGATGTCATTCAAGGGTATCTCGGAGTTGATCATGAGGTGGAGCTCGACTGGGAGATCAAGAAGGGTAGGCATGGTGAACTCTAACCGAAAGTGTCGGCTTGAACAGTTGTAAATCTAAAGTGGGAGGGGTTTTCGTAATCTTAGGTGCGTCTCTGTCTTTGCAGGAACTCTTGGAGGTGAATTGCGACAAGTTCCAAATGTCGACTTTGATTCGGGGTGAGAATAATTGCTGGACGTTTTATACTGCCCAAGGAAGGAAAGTGTTATAATAACAAAGACACTTTTTTCAGCCCTGTACCATGTATAGCTAAAGGTAATTGTGTTATCGCCAATCCTGCCCTGAACCTGCTGTGCTTTGATTGGACTCTACCCCTAGATGCGTCCTTAGTCAGCTACACTAATTCCACGCAAGTGTTCTTTGTTGGTGTCTGAGGCCTACTATCTATGAAACAACGCCCAAGACGGGCACGCTTGATGACTGGCCACAGCGCATGCATCTTTCCGCCTAAAACAACGCTATAACAAGTCAAACAACACAGCCTTCCTCTCTCCAATTTTTCCATCCATAACGCTCAATTACCCAGAAGTCTCCTGTTCGGATCATCAACATGCCACCTCAAAAACCCAAAAACATTCCAATCGTCCTCGACAGTACTGCTACGCTCTCTAGCCTGGATCTTCATCCACGACTCCCACACATGAGGCGGCGGGTTGCTGTCCCCGAATATCGTCCCCTTTATCCACGGCCGCTCGCCATTATGCAGATAAGGTCCTTGATGATGACGGCGGACTGCTTCTCTCACTGGACAGTCCTTTTCTGTGCAGCGGGGCTGAGTTGGTGATCTCTTGGGAGTTCCAGGCCAGACGGGACTGTCGGGTGCGGAGGAAAGGTCAGAGTCTGAGTCTGGGGTTGGAGGAGCCGCTCTAGAGGGAGGGGTTGAAGAGGTTGGGGTGGTGGGGAAGACGGGGCTTTCGGGTGCGTCTGAGAGATCGTCCTCGGAGTCGTAAATGGCACAGTTTGACTGGGCGGTTGAGACTGTTGGAGCGGCCCTGCCTTGTGCGTCGCCTTGCGTACTTGTTGGAGCCGTGGCTGTTGTGCTTGATGAAGAAGGTGAGGATGTGGGTTGAGCTGAGTTCGGTGCCTTCGACATCCTGGCGGGTATACTTCGATAGGAAAGCTTGCAGCTGAGGATGACTGCTGGTACTGTGAGGGAGTCTTTGGGCTCTACTGTGAGGAAGTCTTTGGGCTCGCAAGATTTGTTGGTGATACAGTGGCTGATGGTAGAGGGGTTAGTAAAGTCTGAAGCTGCTGTGCAGCTGCTTTCTGACAAGTGTTATAGGAACTCAGACCAGTGATCTAAACACAGATGTCGTGTATCACTCACTAACAATGACTTGTCTCACGCCCGTAGACACTTCATTGTCTCAGATGTTCTCACCATAAAGAGGTATTCGTGGTATGAACAGAGAGGGCTTTGTCGCGCTTACACCCCCTCAGAAGCAAAAGCTGAGGGATTTCACACTTGAGAACGAGGTCATGGGTATAGGATAGAGGAATCTAGAGCCAAATTGCCAAAGCTATGAGCCGATTGGACAGGCTAGTGTGTCGTGAGCTACATACTTTGCCGTTTTGGATCCCAATTGATTTCTATAGAAGCCTTATACCTTGCCAGTCGGCACCGTTCTGTACTTATATATCTCCAGAAGATGGCGATGTCGCTCTCCAGTACAACGACAATCTATTTACATTAGCAACCAAGTCAACCACACTCAAAGTCACCATATCGCACCTCTTCCCTCAAAGACTCCAGCCTATACACCCGCCCCCGTCTTCGCCCCATCTCGAGGAATCCCAAACTACTCTCCCCCCAAGTCAAGCGACAACCTTCAAACCAAACCCCACCTCATCCTTTCAAACTCGCCGCCCAAGAGCCCACCGAACCACTCAACGACTCCACACTCCCCACCCCCACCGCAATCCTCGACGAAATATGCCCCCCCGCATACCTCCTCCGAAACTCCCCCCCACTCACCTCATTCAACCCCCCATAATGCAACACCGCAAACGCAATCACCAAATCCTCATCCACACAACTCCCCCCGGGCCTCCCGTCCGGCGACACCATCCGCCCTTCGCTTGATATGTGAAGCATATTCCTATACGTGTTCCAGATCTCCGGCGGCGGGTTCGAGTGCCCGAAGAGGCCGGTCATGATGTTGGTGGTTCGGGAACCTTTGTGGTGGTAGGGGCCCTTTGCGTGGGCGAAGCGGATGGGGCAGGTGGATTCGATGCATTGGTCTGCGAGGAAGGCGCGGGGGGTGCCGAAGTCGAGGGCGGGTTTGGGGGCGTTGGGTGGCGAGATGGTTTGGAGGGAGGTTATTGGGGTGGTGTTGCGGCCTCTTCGTTCCTTTTCTTCTTTGTGTTCATCGTTTGAACCCGGTTGGTGGGGGATAGTGAGCTTGAGACCGCAGTCTGCGATGTTGCGCGTGAATACGATGACGGGGTCGGTTGGCAGTCGGACGAATCGGGCGGGCGCTGATGGCTCGGCCATTCGCTTCTTGTAGCCTGACGCTATCAGATCGCGCGCTAGCGAGAAGCGAGGCGTATTCTTTGCTCTGGAAGCAGCGGATGGGTATGGGCTATGATGATGGTTCCTAGCCTTGACACCTCTAGACTCGGCGTAGGTGACATTTTGTAGCGTCGAAGAACGTTTGCCTGGTTCCGGAGTCATAGAAAACGAGACATGAGAACTGCCAGTGTTGGATGTAAGTGCGTTAGAGGTTGCAGCAGGGACGAGCGTCCTCTGTAACGCCGCAATCCCGTCTGATTGTTGCACTCGTCGCTTTACGTCTGTGATAGAGGGCATAGTCCCCATTTTGAAGAATCCATCCGCGTTCCTGTCAATGAGCTCTCGGTTGTGTTTTGAAGCTATGAGCTTCGTCTGTTCTTTGTGAGAAATGGGCTGAGACGAGGTGGTGTTTGGATCTAGGTGCTCGATGAAGACACTCTTTTTGGGCGGCAGGTTAGGGGCGGCGTTGCTGGCGTTGTTTGCAGTATGAAGCTCCACGCCGTCTTCCTTCACCGCAATATGGGATTCTGGATCATCGTTAGCGACTCCCAGGGATTTTGAATGGCCTTCGTGCCCTTCTGGGACCATATCCTCGGCCGTTCTGATATCCTCCATCATCATCCCCTCATAACTGGCTTTCGGACTCTCCACCATCTCGAGGGTGTAAGTTGGGCTGAGGTCTATGTTTTCGAAAGCACAATAAAGCTCGTCGGCGAGCGATTTCTTCATGCTTCCTCTGCTGAAACTCGGTGCTGCTGATGAGGTCGGACTAGCCGACATCATAATGTTGGGGACTGAAACCAGAACTTGCCGCTTGAATGACGTGTGAGTGAAGCAGGATGGGATGGATGCGCGGTTTCTTGGTGCTGAAGTGATGTATGTGTAGCTGGTGAATACTGGAGTGAAGACAGGTTTCCGAGGTTCGTTACTTAACACTCCGGACGAGCGAGTGAGGGTGATATAGTCACAATGACAATCCTTTGTAACAATTGCCCTGTTCTAGGGTCGCCAATTGTCGGGTGCACAAAGAAGACGCCTATTGTTATCCAATCCTTTGCTCTTGGAAACATAGGCCATTGTCTGAATTTTATGACACTCTTTCTGACAACACGTTAGTTCTCGACATCCGAGTCCACCACACTCCATCATTTCTAAGCTCAAAAAGGAGACTGTCCGCACTTTTCACCTACCATCGTAGATCCAACCCTCATAAACTGTCCTGCGATAACATCCCGTAAACCTCTCAAACCAGCTCTACAAGCAAAAAAACCGTACGGAAAATCACCATGCCGAATCCGCCTCCAGGCTCCCACAGAGCCAGTATCAGCGTCAACCTGATCGGCCACAACTTTCGGATGAACGTGAGCGGCCAAAGCTTTCGCAGTATCGTGGGGACGGCTCCCGATGACGATATCCAGGAAGTCCTTTTCGAACTAGAGGTGGCGGACCACTGGCACGGCCGCGATGGTGCTGGGATCTCCGTTACCATTGACTACGACATGCGTGAACTTGACAACGATAACGCCGTCCTTCGGAATGTCCAAATGGCTCTGGTTCGCAATGCTGAGGCTGTACGGAGAAATGGGTTTGGTCGCCTGACGGTTAACGCTAATCTACACGACACACAACAAGTTCAGCAGCAGAACGGGCCAGGGCGCCCGACGCTGTTTTCCGCAGCCGCGAATCTATTGGGGTTCCTGCCCGCTGTCAATGTTGATGCCCTTTCGGAAGACAAGCGGAGTTGTCCTATTTGCACAGAACATTTTTCGGCGGCAGACAAGCCGATTCTGATCAAGTGTAGTCATGTTGTTGGTCGGGCTTGCATTGAGCAGTGGATATTAAGCGGGCATAATTCTTGCCCTTTATGCCGCGCAACCATCTTTGAGCCGGCCGCCTGAGGTGAAGGCGTATGGGTGTTGCACATAGGGGGCTGGGGATGAGATTTAGTAAGTGTTGGATCGAGAACGGTCGTGAATGAGCGTTTCTGTAGATGAGCTGTTGTTGCGGGGTTTTGTTTGTTCTGTGTGGAGCGCTGAGATAGATGTGTTCAGGATCTAAGTTAGCGGTTACAACTTTGCTTGAATACCCATTAATTCAACACTCTATTCCTCTGAAATTTGTCCATTCTCCGAGTGTGAGTTTTTGTCTTGCAGCACTCTCAATTCCAGCTGTCTGATTGTCGATACCAACCTCGACAAGGTGGCGATAGCCTCCATAACGCAGAGACAAGACTTACACACCTTGGAAAAATCCCGGCATTTCCCACTTCGTGATCCAATAACTTGACCGCAGAGCACTTGTAGCAGCAGGTTTCATGGATCCCCGCGCATCCCTAGCCGAGTAGACACGATAGTTGAGACAACATGTGGCGAGGCTTGGTATGGTCAGCAAAGAGCCCCGCCCTAACACAACCTTTGTGCGCGAAATCAATGAACTCAACACTTCGGACTGCAACTCTCAAACTTGCGGTTAAATAGCCCACCTTCTCTCTCCTAAGACGATCAGATACACACTTACACAAACGAATTTTATTCCCACTTCCACCAAGCAAGAATGGATGCCCAAAATTTTCGAAGACCGAGCCTTGTGACCAGGGCCGACTTCGGCCTTCCAGCAACACCAAATACCAGAGCCAAAACACTTTTAAACACCAAGGCCAAATCATTTCTGGAATCTCTTCCAATCCTCGCGCTCGCAGACCTACGCTCAGACTCCCTAGAGTGCCCTTTTTGCATCGAGCCTTATCGGAATTCTCCACGCAGCGAACGCCCAGTACGACTCCCTTGCAACCATGTCATGGGTAAGGACTGTCTCAGAAAATGGCTGAATTCGTCCGGGGCGAATGCTAACAACAACGCTTGTCCGACATGTCGCGCCGTCTTATTCAAGCGCGAGGATGAGCTAGATGATGATTCCGAGGACGAGACTCCGCCGCCGCAACCCCAAAGTTCCGCTACCCGAGAGCAGCTCGTGGATCTTCGCAGAGACGTGCGTTGGTACTCGATAGGTCCGGAACACCTGAGGACGCAAGGGCAGTATGAACAAATACGAGATGCACTGTTGGCTTTTGAGGCATCGGCGGACATTATGTCCGCAGCGGAAGCTAATGTTCTCCGACTCGAGCTCGAGCATGCGAGCATCTCTCCTGAGTATCGGATGCGCCGACGTCGAGAACACACTGGGGAATCTGAGCGGTTCGATCGGAGCAACGATACAGTAAGCGGGCTTCTAGCACGAGGAAGGGCATACGAAATCCCGACATACCGAGTACGCGATAGGATACCTGAGCGGCCCGACCCCAGAGAGGATGCACTAAGACCGGTTCTAGTAAGAGAGGGGCGCCACGCCGAGTTAGCCCAGAGTCAGATGCAGACAAATCATGATCTTGGTACGTGGCCCGAGCGGCTCAGTCCCAGATATCCTTCATCAAGAACGTTCAGCGGTCTGGGGATGGGAGACACTGAGACAGTCGCGAGCCGATCCCGAGTAGACCAGTCGCAAGGTGGGGGACGTGAGCGGCGCGACTCCAGAGAGGATGCACTGAGGTCGGTTTTAGTAACAGGAAGATTACGCGCTGAAGCCGCGAATCGGATGCGGTCAGGCTATGCAGGCATGTCATCGACGAGAATGAGGGATGATGATCTGGCAGAGTAAGAAGAAAGCTCGTATTATCGGAGCCGCCTCATGCACCCGAGGAGCCGAGAATAGGAGGATCCTGTCAATTTGTTTAGGGCGTTAATAGCGAGTCAAAAAATCCACTTCAAATAGAATGATATCCTGCTCACTATCAATTTCTTGTTCGCAATCATCGACGTAGTTTCGGTTTTCACTTACGTCTGTCCCAAAATAGTTGTTTCAGTCACTAGCCAAGTGGCGCTTCTCATTGTTGCGCCCCTTTACGGTGGCGAGTTCGCAGGATAGGTGCGAACTCGCCACCGTAGAGGCAAGCGCAACAGCACCCGAGGTTTCCATCTTCCAAAGGTTCCAGAGAGCAGATTGTCGATAGAACAATGACATTCTTTTGTCGAGATATCTTTGTTTAAGAGACACATGCTCTTTGTACACAAAGGGACAACACCTTTGTTGCCATTTCCTTCACTCTTGCTAACAATAATCTTTGTCATCGGCCCTACACTACCACCTTCCACAACACCTATAAAGCGTGCTTCGACGACAGTCCTCTTCCACTCAGCTCACATCATCAACCCTCAAGCAAGCACAACATTCACGACGTCAAACCGCCTTCAGCTCTGACTACTATCATCTCACAGATCCTTTCTCCCAGCTGCTGTTAAGTTTATGGAGGCGGCAGCAGATATTGTTCGGAATTTCAGACAGCGTCTTCGCGACTTTATCGCATTCATGGAAGACAACTCAGGCGACGAAACACCTCGGCTTCGTTCGGCATCAGTGAGCGACCGCGACATGGAGCAAGTGGGTCCTGAAACTAACACAAGTGGTGATGGTCACCGTGTAGCAGCACCTGATACAAGCGATATTTTCCGTGGCTTTTACACTGGCGAACACCGCGGTGAGACCTCACTCAACATGCCAAGTGTAGCGACAGCTAACAGAAACGATATTTTCGATCGTTTCTACACTGGCGAAGACCACGATGATTCCTCAAGCCACATGCCAGGTACGCTGTGGTCTGAACTGCCTAGTCCGCCAGGAAGGTTCCCGCCCAGCCTTATTCCAGTACCACCCCCCATGCAAGCAGGTGGAGCAAATAATATCTTCGGTCGTTTATACACAGGCGAACACCACGATGATTCCTCACTCCACATGCCAGGTTCCCCATCCCACATGCCAGGTATACTGTGGCCTGAACTGCCTAGTCCGCCAGGAAGGTTCACGCACGACCCTATTCCAGCACCACCCATGCAAGCAGGTCGTGAAAACAATATTTTTTATCGGTTCGACACAGGCGAATACCACCATGAATCCATGTTCATAGATCCACTCAACGACGCTGGCCCAGCCCCCGTCATGCATGGCCCCTCATTCACAGATCGTATCAGCAATGCTCGCCTAGCCGACATGCGAGCAGGGGAATTTTTTTTAGACCAGCTTCCAGATATCAGCCTGGACGACATTCCGAATGCTACGGGCTGCAACATCTGCATGGAACCTTTCGGCAGCACCGAGGACCCCGAGTTGCCTGTTCAACTTCCATGCGGCCATGTAATGGGCCGAAAATGCATCTCGCGGTGGTTAGAAACGAGCAACAGCTGTCCTTTGTGCCGACATGTCCTTTTTGTGCAAGGAAGAGGCTCCCAATTTGAGCAAGAGGGAAGCGTCCTTTTTGGGCAAGAGAACTTCAATCGATCGTGGGACAATTTGGAGCCACGTCTCCAGGAACTAATCCGATCGATGACTGCGCAGGAGCAACACCATCTCCTACAGGTTCTTCAAGAGTCAGCTCCATCGGAGATTGAGACGGTCCAGAGAGAACAAGTGGAAATACCGGGGGTGAGCCCGGAAGAGGTTGAGGCCTACTGTGTCGAATTCCGTGAGATCTCACGTCAGCGGGCTGCGATAGACACGAGACTGGCCGAAATTGAGGGGGAGGATGGTCTGTTGGCTTCTCAGACAGCAACGGAACTCAGAGAGCTCGGGGAGGATAATGAGGCGCTTCATACGAGGTTGGACAACTTCCATGCTCGTTATCGAGACTTGATCAACTTTACTTTATTCAACCAAGCAATATAGCGCAAAACCTTGTTGAGTACCCTCCACGGCGGGGCTATTGCAAGGAGGGATAGTCAGGCAGTTAGGCAGTCATGTACCAATTAATTCCAATCCTAAATTACTCAAATGTGTGCTTGTTTGATGAGATTTGGTCGCCATGAAGCCACTGTGATTAGCCGGTTCTAGAGTCTTTGCGAAAGCTTGATGAGGCAGACTGTCGTATCGAACTAGAAGACCCAGAAAGCTCAGACAGGGACCTATGCTGGAGAAGAGGTCGGAGGAGATATTGGGCAATGGTCAAAGTCCGATATTGATAATGAGAGCGGTGACTAGAAAGAGTAGCAAAGAATCTAGAAGAACTGTGCCAAGGGACTCCATGTTTACTGTCATCTGACAGACAGCGTAGAGCTAAATCGTAATCCAAAATATCTTATAGGAGAGGATGAGCGAGGTTTGATGTGACGACCTCTTCAATGCTCCTTCTCGACGACTCAGCATCTAACTTCGGCACGTGATCTACCGCGGTTTAGCCGACGTATGTTACCGTTCTGCCTAGCAATGTAGACATGTACTCTGTTTCATAATCAGTCGTAGGTATCTATCCAACATCGGCGAAGTATACAGTCTTAGTTGTTATTCTATGAATTACGTGTTTGCAATTGTGAAACGTCAAGGTGCGTTCTTCTTTCCATGTTTTGTCCCATCAACTTTCGATTTCCCTTTGCGGCAACTGGAGTCGTCGAACTTTGAAAGAAGTTGATTACGCGAGCTTAGACACTTTGTCAGGATCTGTATTCTTCCACGGTGTAGTGGTCAATGATGGAACAAATTGAGATCTGTGGCGGGAACCAAGAGGTACAAGGCATTATGCTCAGTAGGGACTAGGTGACACGGCTGTATGCAATGAAAAGATATGCATGAAATGGACCAGACGGGCTCAACAGTATCTTCACGGCGCACAAAGGATATTCTCGTTGTAGTTTTAGTCGCTTCGAATAATGGTCTTTGTTTAGATTGTATGGCTTTGTTTGGCCGGTATAGCATTGTCTGGTTTTTCCTCTATACAATACGATTAATTGAACTGTCTTATAAGTCCTACATCTCGGCCCACAATACCCTTTCCACTTCAAAACTCAGCATCGAGAATCCAACTGAACCCATAAAACCATCCGACATTCGACAGCGACGTTGATCACAACTTGAAATGGATCATCATATTTACATAAACCAGCAAATCGAAGCAGCTAGACTCCCATCAATCAACCACTTCCTAGGAACCCTTCCCAAACTCCAACTACGAGACCTCCCAGAAGAACACCAAAACTGTACCATCTGCATGGAACCCTTTGCCGACGATGCCAGCGCCGAAAACCCGATCTCGCTCCGCTGCGGCCACATCTTCGGATCCGCCTGCCTCAAAACCTGGGCCTCGTCCATGCAGGTAAACCCCACGTGCCCCATGTGCCGCGCGGACCTGAGACCCCGTTCTAGCATCAAGCAATGGGAACTCTTCGCCGTGCTGATGCAGCAGGAACCGTACACTTCTGCCTCGCAGACTCTGCGCCGCGCGGATGGGGAGCATGATTCGGCGGTCGAGCTCGTGCGGCTGTTTTTCAAAGTTGTGTTGCAGATGGTGACGTATCATCGTCGGCATCGCATCCGGGCGTCGGCTCTGCTGTTACAGTCTGCACAGGTGGTGGCGGATCGGATGGGGTTCTTGTATGTGTTGTTGAAGGAACAGATAAAGATTATGAATGTGCTGGTGCCGTGGGGTGAGGAGGGTCCGCTTGTAAGTACGCTTTTGGATTCGACGTTTGAGTCGTTCCATGAGGCGGCGTTTGAGCGATTGGAGCTGGTGGAGCGGATGGTGACTTCCGACTTGGGTATCAATGTTGGATCGCCTAGAGTGGATGGGGCTGTAAGTGTGGTGAGCGAGCTCTTTCTTTGATTCGCTTGGTTGGAAATCATGCGCCTGTTTGTCAGTGCATAGGCAAGTGTTTGATATCTACTTTTTTCGAGCATCCCTTTTTGGTTCTGTTGGACTATTTTAATACAATGGCTTTCGCGTATTGAACCGACCGACTAGTAAAGCAGAGAGAGTTAGGAGAGACTATACACTATAGCTTCATTTCATACACAATGTTAGAATTAACGTTAAATCCGCAATGGCACACAAAACCAACCGCTGATATCCCAGCGAAAATATCTTGGCGGCTGATATATTCGCATGCCGGATGTCAGACCGTTAGGAAGGCTTTCGTAGTAACACCAATAGCAGCCAACAGACATCATCTCAAGTCATGCCGCAACACCACGAAAGCGAGATATTTGTGTTGCTTCCAGAAGCCGCAATTCCAAGGCCTTTGGCTTGTCTCATCCAAAGCAAAACGGCGGTCCTTCTCGCCTGACTTCTCTAACCAATCAATAAGGCAGTCCACCTTGAACTCTTTAGGCCTTTGTGGTATTTTGAGGAAGCGAATAGATGCGCTTGTTGCAAGGACTGAAAGCCTCAATGTTTGAATAAGAAGACGTCGGCGGTATCTGGCAAGCGCGCGTTTGGTAAAGCAAGAGATTAAGTCATGATCAAAGGCGGCCGACGGGGGCATTCTAGTTGCGGAATCGGACTGATGCAACGAGCCCTAGATGCTGAGGAGATGGAGAGCAAAGGGGAGGATC
The DNA here is from genome assembly GCA_033085395.1 of Xanthoparmelia taractica. Lineage (NCBI taxonomy): Eukaryota > Fungi > Ascomycota > Lecanoromycetes > Lecanorales > Parmeliaceae > Xanthoparmelia > Xanthoparmelia taractica. The sequence continues at coordinate 1,882 of JANQBS010000045.1, read as the reverse complement.
ACTTCTTCCAGCGCTGATCTTGAGTATGACCGATGTTACAAAAGCGGCAGCAGTAGCTCCATGGGAGCAGCAACCGGAGCAGTAGGAGCTGCAAGAGGCGCAGCAGAGGCAGCAGAAGCAGTAAAAGGATGAGTAGATGTGTTCGGAAACGCTAGCACAGAAACCTTTGTCTCAGTCAGAGCGATCCATAAACTTCTTCCCCACCCTTGGCTACTGTAGTTAGTATATAGGTAAAGGGCCGAGTGTATTTGCTCCATACACTCTCCCTTTCCATACCGTCTGTCTCCCTTGCCAGTCTCGACCTTCAGACTCCGCCAGTGAACTCTACAGCTAATGGAAGGAGGAGGTGCCTGGTTCTTGGTTCTTGATTCTATATACCATACCCTACCTTTCTAGCCCTGATTCCCTGTTTTTTTCTTGTTTTTTTTTTTTTTTTTTTTTTTTTTGGCTATTAGCGTGTGCAGGAAGCTTGAGAATCCTTGGCAGAGAAAATTGAGAATTTTGTGTTTTTGCCACTCAAATCGAGACATTTTTCTTTAATCCTCCTCAATAAGGCCTCTCACACCTTAATTATTCTTTTTTTAAGGCTTTTATATACTTATTAGCGTCTATATCTTAGAGTAGCGATTTTAATTATAATAGTCGATCGTCGCAAGTAAAAAAAATTCTTTATTATTATTAATATAGTAGAAAAAGAATCTATTAAAGTATCTATAAGAGTATCTATTAGGGCCTTTAATAGAGTTAAAAGAATCTTCGCTTAGATCGAATTAAATAAACGATAGTTATAAGAGCTATGAGAGCGTTAAGAAGAGAAGTAGCGAACTTAGTTAATACGTTAGTAATAGTAAGAATATACTCGTCTTCTAGAAGATCGTTAGTAAAAAGAAGTGAGGTTATAGGAAGAGAAGCGTGCTTATTAGCGCCGAGCACGCTTAAGACGTATTATATTTAAATCTCCTTCTATTACCGCTCTAAGACGTAATATTATAAAAGTTATTAATCTTTAAGATTACGATAACACTTACGTTATACGTCGAGCTCGTATTAAATAAATTATAGTTTAAGATAAATAGAGAGACGCTATAAATCGCGTTTAAGCTCGTAAAGAGAGGGAATAAGAGAAATAAGAGACGAAAGTCGCTTAATTTAATAAAGAAGAGATTTTATAACGTCGTCGCGAGAAGCGAGAATAGCGTAAGCGTTAAGCTAATAATAAACTCTCTATATTAGAAATAAAAGTTATAAAGCTCGAAGATTAAATAGTTAACTCTATGCTTATTATTTTAGTCGCTCTACGCGTTAATAAAAATCTATAATAATTCGCATCACTTAAAAGAATAGCGATCGACGCGTTTAATATATAAAAATTCGAAGAGAGACTAACTAAAGAAATTAGTAAACGAGATAATCTTCGTAAAGACTAAGAGATTACTAATCGAATAATTTTTATTAAGATTAATTACGCCCGAGCAACGCGTAAGTAATAGTTAATCGATAATTTTTTAGAGTCTAAATAAAATAAGATTTTAATTATATTTATTATTAAGATAGCTTAATTATAGATCTCTGATCTTATAGTTAAAATTAAGATCTTAGTAATAGCTTTCTCGAAGAGTCGATTAAAACGATCGCATAAGGTTCTCTTATTAGATTTCATCGAAGAAACGACTTTTTAGTTAAAAAGAAGACTTATTATAACGAATAGATATCTCGATTAAGTATAAATTCGAGCGAAGACCTTATAGACGATTAGAAACTTCGATAAGACTATAATAAATCGATAGTAGTGTAGAAATAATTACTTACGGGTTGGAAAGGTGTGGTATCTGTTGAATATAGTCGTTTTTAACTTTTTTTCAACTTTTTTTAAAAAATTATA